>JADRCD010180249.1:0-24464 GCA_019843815.1 Montemys delectorum
TTTTGAGATTTTTTTTTTTTTTTTTTTGTTTTACTTTGGGCAGTCATATTTCCATGTGGAAATTGAAGACATTGGATTAAATGAATGTACCAATGTTTTTATCTAGTTCCTGTCATGTGCCTCCGTAGACCTTATAGCACATGAATGGGTTTATGTTAAACAATCACACTGTTGAAAACACTACCTGAGTGGGTAGTGTTTTATGCCGGCATGAGTAAGGCTTCACTTAGCCAAGAGGTCGGGGAAGGGAGATTCTGGGAAAACCTAACAGTTGAAGTAGATGAGGGTGAGTACCTTCATATGAGTCCGAATTTACTGCAAAGCATAGACGGGTGACAAGGACTGAGCAGAGGTCCCCATTCAAGAGGAGTTTAGTTGATAAGGCTGAGCATGCTAGGTCATGGTTTGAGGATGATCATAAAGTAGGGGAGTTAGGATTGCCAACTGACTGGCGTGTTCTGATTTGTGCTGTTGACGACATTCCCTGCCATAAGGACTACCAGAAGGGCATCAGGCACTGCTGAATTCTACCAAAGCTTTAAAAAAGGGTTAAAATCAATCTCTCTCTAACTGTTCCATAAAATAGAAAGGAAAAGAACACTGTCAAACTTATTCTATGAGGCCAGCCTTATCTTGATACCAAAACCTGGTAAAGTTAAAACAACAACAACAACAACAAAGGGAATCTATAGGCCAATTTCCATGATAAACACAGATGTAAAATTTTTCAAGAAAATTCTGGCAAACTGAATTTAAGAACATATTAAGAAGATCACATTCCATGACCAAGTTGGTTTTGTCACATGTTGGTTCAATTTATGCAGACTAATGTGTAGAATTCACACATAAATAGATCTAAGGACTGAAATTACATGATCACCTCAATCTGTGCAAAATGTATTTCACAGAGTTTAATATCCCATCACGATAAAAGTTTTGAGGAAACTAAGAATGATTATATCTTGAAACAATAAGAACTGTGTAAAAAGAATTACTATATATTATATTAAATGGGTGGATGAACCTATTTTTTCTAAAATTTGGAATGAGACAGGTTGCCCATGTTCTTGCTCACAGTGTTTAAAGCCTTAGCAAGAGTAATAAGGGAAGAGAGAAACAAACAGGGATACTGATAGGCAATGAAGACATCAAATTGTCTTTCTTTGCAGATGACATAATTCTAGAATGACATCCAGTACTCTGCCACAAAACTCTGGCATTGGACAAACATTTCCAGTAAAGCAGTCAGCTACAAAGCCAGCATCCAAACACCAGCGGTTTGTCTTTATGCGACACTAACAACTTAGGGGAGGGAGAAGCCCATACTCAGTCCCTTCAAAACCAACACCTAGGAATGAACCTAAGCAAGGGGGGCAGTGGACCTTACAGTAAAACTTCAGTCCTCCAGAGAAAGAAACTGAAAAACACAGGAAAAGGTAGACATGCCTCCCTCGCTCACGGATTTGCAGAATTATTATTTTGAAAATGGCTATATTGCTAAAAAAAAAAAAAAAAAAAAAAAAGATCTACAGATTCAGTGCAGTCTCTATCAAAACTTGAATGACTTTTTTTTTCATAGAACTAGAAAAAATGTTTCTAAAGTACATGGGACCATGAACAGCCAAGGCAATATTTAACAGAAAGAGCAGCACTGGAGGTATCCGAATTATGTTACAGAGTCAGAGTAACAGAAATGGCATAGATATGAGACAAAATCAGACATACTGACCAGAGGAATAGAATAGAGGACCCAGAGACAAACCTCTACAACTAGAGCCGCCGCCTGATTTTTAACAAAGATACCAGACACATGACTCACAGAAAAGACAGCAAGTGGCAGGCTGTTAACAGATGTGAACGAATAGTGTTGGGGAAACTGGATTTTCCTCATGTGGAAGAATCAGAAGAGACCATTACCTCTCACCCTGTACCAAAAGCAATTCAAAGTAGACCAAAGACCAAATGTAAGGCTTGGAATGTTGCAACTGCTAAAGGAAAACTCAGGGAAAACATGCCAGCAAACGGGCACAGACAAAGACTTTGTGAAACAAACAAATCCAATTCTACAGAAATAATCCAAAGAATTGACAAATAGGATTATATTAAATTAAAAAGCTTTTTGGACGGCATAAAAAATAAATTAAAAAAAAAGAAAAAGAGCAACCAGAGAGAAGAGACAGTCTAAAGGAGGTCCTGAACCCGTGGGTTGCAACCCCTTTGCAGGGGGTGGGGGTATGAAATGACTTTTTCACTGGGGTCCCCTATCAGATATCCTACATATAAGACACTTACATTATAATTCGTAAGTAGCAAAATTCTGAAGTATCAAGAAAATAATTTTATGATTGAGGGGGGGTCACCCCAACAAGAGGAACTGTAGTATTAAAGGGTTGCGGCATTAGGAAGGTTGAGAACCAGTGGCTAAAGTGTGGGAGGAAAGTCTTCTCCACCCGCACATCCGGTGGGAGGTGAATACCCAGAGCATAGGAATGAGTGCAAAGTCTGTGTGTGGAGTTTGAATCGCTATACATACAGCGGCGGAGTAGGGAGAGGGTGGAGCTCAGGGAGTCCAGCCGGTCTGTTCCCTGCACTGCTCGTCTGCGGTCAGGACTAAGGTGATCTCCACCTGTCACGACCTGGCTCACCAGCCGTGTTTTGTGACACTTGAAATCTAGGTCAGTCACACTTGTAGGATCAAATGCTGCAGAGACCCGTGCAGCCGCCCCGGTGTGGGCCACTGACACCCTGGCAGGAAACATCAGAAGTCTTAAAATGTGTTACCGCAGACCACTTGCGACTTTTTCCACGGAGATCAAGAGCTGGACTCTGATTGGTGCTTCACTTGCTGCTGGTGATGTCATCCCACACCCACAAGGTCTCTACTGAGAAGAAAGGACAACCGAAGACTGTGGAAGGGTGGCTGGGTGTGGTCTATTTTAAAGATTTCTTTTTTAGTTTTTAAAATCTCTGTGCAGGAAAATGCCTGCGAGTGAAGGTGCCTGTGGAGGCCAGAAAGGTCCCTGGAGGCAGAGTTACGGGCAGTTGTGAGCTGTCTGACAGTGGGTGCTGGGACCTAATCCCACATCCTCTGCAAGAGTGCTACTTGCTCCTAACTGCTGAGGCATCTCTCCAGCCACAGGACTCTAAATATTCTCAACCACTAGTCAGTGTCCGTGATTTCAGTAGACTGTAATCCCTGTGACAGATGACGTTTGTGGAAAGGGGGAGAAGAAAGAACAGAAACAACCCAGAAGTACAAAAATAACTCCCACAGGTTTGCTTCTCTGTACTTTTGTTTGAGCAAGGTAGAAGCTTAATTAGCTTTTCAGCCAAACAGCTTTCTGTGTTTTGAGTCTTAACCGTATCGAAGCATTTCTGTAGCTTCGAAGAAAGGTATCGACTTCGAGGCAGTGGGTTTTGATTGAGTCAAATGTTTTTGGTGTTGTTTTTAGAACAGTGTGGATTTTATGAACCCGTTAGGTCTCGTGTAGGCATTATGTTCACTCTGGTGGATAAACTCAGCAAGCTCACTTACCCTACCCAAACCAAGCAAGCAAAGGAACTAAAGCCAAGCAAACAACAACAACAACAACAAAAAAGTCCTGAATACACATAGAATTTGCCAGTGATAATCAATCAGTCAATTAATCAATCTACCAGTAGGCTAAGAATTGAAATAAACTGTTCCAAAAATAATAAGTCCGAAGGCTGAAAAATGTTTGAAAAAGAGTTCCTTGGCTACCAGGGAAATGCAAATTAAAATTTCCTTGAAGGAAAAAAAATGACAGCAAATGCTGTTAGGAATATGGGAAAGAGGAGCGCTTGTACATTGCAGCGGAGAATGCAACCTCAGATAGCTGCTAATGAAATCAGCATGGAGTTTCCCCCAAAGCCATAACTGCAACTACTGTATATCCCAGCTGTACTACTCTGGGGTGTGTTCTCAGAAAACCCTTTAAGTCTGCATACTTCAGAGATACTTGCACACCCATCTATGGCTGCACTTTTCCCAGTAGCCAGGAAGCACAAACAGCCTAGATGTCTATCAGTAGATGAATGGAGGAGGAAAATGTGATAGTTGATAAGTTATTTCTTCTCATCACTGCTGCAGTCACTGATGCTGATGCTGCCACTGCTACCACCAGGCCACGCGTAGACCTGAGGGAGGTGGGAGGTGGGTGGGGGCTGGGCAGCACCTGGAGCCTGCGTGTTGCAGTGCCTCAGCAGGTCAGATCAGTGGCTTGGTTGGGGCAGTTGCTGAAGCTATGTTGTGGTGAAGGAGGAGGAGAAGGAAGGAGAGGTGTTCCCAAAAAAAATTGGACATAGGAAGTCCAGTCCAATTTGGATAAATTTTTGTTTTATGTACAGTAGCATTCATTCTCCCAGGCTTTGTCGGAGATCTCAGGACTATGAAAATGGCATCCCATTTGATAGTCTGGGATCTAGCGGTTTATATGGGGGTGGTAACCTCAGATCAAATAAGTGTCTTTGTATCAGATGTTTCCCCAAAACAAAGATCTGGTCTTTGTTCAGGAATGGGGCTAACTCTGGAGCAGCCATGACTCAACGGAGGAAGCTCAGAGGGTCCCAGACTCAGAAGATTTAGGCAGTAGCCGGGGATAGGTACTCAAGGACTCCAAGGAAATGATGTTTTTAGTGGGGGAGGATGGGGGAAAGAAGTGGTCCCCACATCACCAGCAAACACCCAGGACACCTGCTCGGGACTCAAGTTCTCCCAGGTTTCAGCACTGATCATTTACTTCTCTGCCATTGAAATGAGCCAATTCAAGCCAGCTTCGACTATATTAAACACAGGTTTATTGGGAAACTGCTCTTGGGTGAGCTTACTGGCCCCATGGACTGAGGCCAGGCGAGTTGCCATAGGAAGGGAGAGAGAAGGGAGGGGGAAGAGAAAGTAAGAAAGAGTACATAGAGAAGAGGAAGAGAAGAGAGAGAGAAGGAGGAGTAGGGGAGGGAGAGGTAGAGGGAGAGACCAAAGTGTCTGGATTATATGGGGAAGAGCCTCTGGGGGAAGGGGAGCCCAGCCCTAGGGCTGGAAAGTTCAGGGTTGGGGGCAGGATACGCCAGGAAGAGACTGAGGGAAGATGGGAGACCGTGGAGGTCAGGTCTACTTTGGTATATGAAACATGCACTTCAGTCCCTTGTCCCAAGGTCTGAAACCAAGCATATACATTAGAATTTTATTCAGCCACAAAGAAGATTGAAACCATGACATTGACAGGAAAATGGATGGAATCAGAAACCAGTGTGTTCAAATGAAACAAGGTAGACTCAGGCAAATACTGCATGCTATCTCCTACTTACATGTAAAAATATACATATGGGTGTATCTGTAGGTATGTGTGTGCACGTATGCATGCATATGTGTTTGAGTGTGCACAGCATGCACTTCCACCACAAAGGTGATTATGGGAGGGGAAGAAGAAAGTAATGGAATACATATGCCATGAAAGAAAGCATGGAGCAGAGAGGAAGGAAAGGCAGGGGACCAGCCAGAGTCGGTCAGGGCACACAGGGGAAGGAAGTTGGGGAGGGGGATGAGTGAGAACAAAGTATAAAGACACTTGTATAGAAATGCCATAATAAAACACAATATTTTGTATACCAACCTAAAAAAAGGAATAAAAGAAAAGTTTTAAAGAGAAAGGAGCCTGGCATGGGAGGGGTAACTTTGGTCATGGACACTGACATGAGATACCTTAGGTATGTTAAGTACTGTGTCTCCATGATGAACTTAGTAGGATTTGCATTTGAGAGTGACTTTTGGAAGCCACTCAGGTATAAATGAGAATCCAATTCAAGACTGTAGACAGACGAAATTCTGCAGGAAAGGTGTGGTGATCAGGAAGTCCTTTGAGGATCAGATTACAAACACTTGAAGCCACGTGGCAGGGAGCAAACTGCAAGAAGACCTGGAAACACTCCAGAAAGGAGTGGGGTGGGGGCTTTGATTTTTTTTTCCCCTGAAGCTGAGGGGATGTGGATTTCAGCAGCAAGCCTGCTCTCTGGTAGGTGACCTTGAGGGTGCAAGAGAGATCACAAAGACTGTGCAGCCCCAAGGTCTCTGGGAAGCTGGAGGAGTTACTTTTAGAAGTGGCTGGGTAGGAGCAGATCAAAGACTGAGGGAGAGAGCAGTCAGTAGAGAGCCTGAATAGACAGTTCTTCAACAAGAGCCACAGATAGACTCTGAGGCAGCCGATCCTGTGGGGTGGCGGAGGGAATGCCTTGCAGGGAGGGACTGTTTTGAAATAGTGTAACTGGAGAGTGTTACAATGCCGCCAGGGAGTTGCAGTGCCTAGAGGCCTTGAACTCTGAGGGACTGCAGTCTGCAGCACGGTTACCAAGGGGACCAAAGGGATGGGATTTGACAGTTCACTTGGTGGGAGATAAACTTCTCTAACAGGAGCCAGGAGCCAGAAGCGGGGCTGGTGAGGAAGGTGGAGCTGAGTGGTGGACTTGCAGTGAGGAGACTGAGGAGGTTTTCATCTAATGGTTTTATGTAAAAGCTCATTATAGTTTTAAACTTAATGGTTGCTTAATGCAGTGGCAGTGAACATTTAAGACCTTGACATGGATGTTTTCTATAGAGAAAGTGCTTGGTTTGAATCCAGAGTGTACATTTTCTAACCTGATGGCTGTGTGTCTTTTAACTGGTTTTTATGTTTTTCTCTGGGTCTCTATTTTCTCTTTCTAGGGGAACAAATATTATTAGAATAAACAGTTCCCATCAAGGAGATGGGACAGGCTTGGGGTGGGGGTGGGGGAATCCTCTTGAGTCACTAGAATTAAGCGAGTCCATCTATATGGTATTGACTGTAGGCTTGAGCGGCCAGTGTGCTCCTCCATTGCTTAGCCATCAGGGATCTTAGTCATGGCCGTATCCAGCAGCTCTCATGCACCCATCCTACCCTGTGGGGAGAGGGTGGTAGCACAGACCTTTTGTGCAGATGAAGCACCAAGTTTGGGAGATTATGTGACTTGTTTGGTGTTCTGCAGCTGATGAGAGGCAAGAGCCGGGTTTTCAGTCAGACCTGCACAGCTTCACCTGCTCTCTGGCAAGCTCTGAGAGCCCACTGTCTTGACTTGACTTGCCAAAATGTGAGACTGAAGAATCTGACCCTGTGAAAATGTAAATGCAGTAAGTGCCACAGAGGCTTTCTCTGCCTAGCAGGCTCTTCTTCCCTGCCCCATCATGCCCTAACTCTGCCCTTTCCGGCCCCACCCTACTCTACCTCTGCTCAACCCTTGACCCATCCCTGCCCCACCCTTGTCCCACCCCTGCCCCATCCCTGCCCCACCCCTGCCCCATCCCTGCCCCATCCCAGCACCATCCCTATTCTACCCCTGCTCCATCCCTGCCCCACTCTTGCCCCATCCCTTGTCCCACCCCTGCCTCACCACTGCCCCATCCCTGTCCCACCACTGCCCCATCCCTGTCCCACCACTGCCCCATCCCTGTTCTATCCCTGCCCCATCCTAGCCCCACCCCTGCTCCATCCCTGCTCCATCCCTGCCCCACCCTTACCCCACCCCTGCCCAATCTCTGTCCTACCTCTCCCTTCTGCACTCCCTATTTGGGCAGTTTCCTCCCTTTCTAACATTTCACTGGTTTTTTTTCTTCTAATTTGTGTTCAAATTAAGTGAGTTGAGCTTGCAGTCAGCAGATCTGGGGCTGGATGATGAACCTCGCCTTGCACTGGTAGCAGGGGTGTATGCTTTCTCCTCTGCACTGGGCAGTCTGAGGAATCCAGTCGTGGAGCTTCTGTGGCTACTGTGTTTTTTGTTTTGTGAGGAAGGGTGTTGCCCAGGCTGTCTCTGGGATTACAGGACTTGGCTATCACTCTCTGCTCCTCTCTCCGCCCCTCCTGTCCCCTCTCCCTTCCTTTCTGTCCAGGCAGAGTATCCCTGCAGTTCAAGCTGGCCTCAGCCTTGAACTCCTCCTGCCTGGAGAGCTGTGCACCACTCTGCCCACACTCAGCCCTTGACCCTGTCAGTCTGGTGGCATTTATGAGTCAGGTCATAGTAACGTGCATGCTTCTCTGAGCCTGTCTGTCCTCTGAGGTAACTGAATACTCCCCACCTTCAGCTTGCCCCAAACCCATCTTTTCTCCGGTCAAACTGCTGGAATTCTAAAGAGCTTTCCCTGTGATTGTCGAACTTAAGGACTTCCCATGTTCCTACCCGGTGCTTTACATTCTGTCACAGGTAGCTTACTTTATGAAAACATATCCCCCAAGAACATAAGCAGACTATGTGAAGAGCGTGCAGTTCTGTGGAGGGAAGGTGTTACCCATACTTAAAACAAACAAACAAACAAACAAACAAACAAACAAACAAACAAACACAATTGGAATACTAACAAGGTCTCATTGTGTTGCTTTCGTGGGGGAGGAGGAGTTAAGCTAACATCATTGCCACATAAAACAGGATGCTACCATGAACTTAATGTTCTCTTCATGACTCCAAGGACTGACTTGAGGGTCTCTGTGACCTGTTTCTTCTGCTTTTGTTTTCACTCTTCCACTGTGCAAGGGGGTGGGGCTGGCTTTCTTGGTAGAAAAAAACAACCTTTTTTTTTTTTTTTGACTTCTGGAAAGTCAGTTCGGATGAGTCCCTGCTTTTGTGTTTTAAATTTTACAGTATTATTGAGGCATAATTTCCATTCTATGAATTCACTCCCAACATGTGTTGATTTGTACTGAATGTAGCTAGGGTTGTACAACCATGACAACAATTTATGAATTCCGAGAAACCCTCCTGAACTCGCCTACGCTGCCCCTCGCTCGTCCCCTTCGGGCCCACGCAACCTGCAGGCTGCTTCAGGTCTCTTTAGTGTTGCCATTTCTGTACATTTCTTACATATGGGATGATACGCTGGGCAGTATTTTAGTTTTCGTTTTCTGGTTGTAACAGGTATTGACAGTTTGATGCCTGTCTTTCTGAACTGCATGCTGCTGTACACAGAACCACTCCTCCTCTATATGGTCTTTAGATTTTGGACACCTCTTTTATTTATGTTTGGTGGCATAAGATGGAAAATAGTACTCTCAATATTTATGGACATGTATTCGTATAATAGATAGTTCCATTTTCTTGGGTTATAGTTCTAAGATATGGCATTAAGTTATATGTTTATGTTATACATATAATAGTTATAACTATAATGTATAACTATTTTCCAAGGTGCCTGTTCCGTTTCTATATTCTTACTAGCAATCTGTGAGCCTCCCTTTTCTCTAGGTTCTAATGAGCACTTGATATGGCTTTCATGGGAGCCTTTCCAGCAGGCGTGCACTGGTGTGGTGGTTTAGATATTGCCATAGCCAGTATTCTAATGCTATTGAGAGGCAAGATGACTGTAGAACTCTAATGAAAGAAAGCATTTAATTGAGGGCATGCTACGGTTTCAGGCAGCCAGTCAATTATCATAGCCAGGAGTATGGTGCATGCTTGGTGCTAAAACAGCAGCTGATCTGAAAGCAGACAGGAGGGGAGAACAGGGGAGACTGGGCCTGGCGTGGACTTTTAAAACCTCAAAGCCCACCCCCAGAGACACACTTTCTCCTGCAAGACCACACATACTCAAACAAGGCCACAACTCCTGGTCCTTCCCAAATAATACCACTCCTTGGTGACTAAGAATTCAAATATATGAACCTATGGGGATATTCTTATGGAAACCACCACAGATATGTATATCCATTTAAAATTTGATTATATTTTAAATTGAATTGTCAAAGGTCCTTATATATTTTGCATATAAGCCCTTTATAAAATATATGACTTATATTTCTCTCATGCAATATTTTAAACTTTATATTTTCTTAATTTGTTAGTAGCAAAAAGATTTTAAAAGTATTTTTAGATTTAATTATTATAAACTCTGTGTGCAGGCGTGTGTACGTGTGTGTGTGTGTGTGTGTGTGTCTATGTGCACATGTGCACAGGTGCCAGAAAAGAACAGAAGGGGGTGTTGGATGTCTGGCACTGGAGTTAGAGGCCATCATGACCAACTTCTACACATATGTGTACTGAGAACCCAATCCAGGTCTTCAAAAGAAGCAGTATGTGTGCTTTTGACCTCTGAGCCCTCTGGCCAGCCCCAAGATTTTTAAATGCAATGAGCTATCTTTACTGTTTTGTCCTCCTTTATGATTCACAGCATTAGTGATACTTCTAAGAGCTTTTTAATTAGACCAAAGTAACTTGACGTTTTCTTCTATGCTTGTTTGTAGAAGTATGGGTTCAAATTGTTAGACCCTTGGATTTATATATCCTTGCTATATTATTCCAGCACCATTTGGTGGGGGTGGGGAAGAAAACCTGTTGTTCTGTCCTTTTGCTTGCACCTTGTTGAGAAGTGTCTGGACATTACTGCCAGGTGCCCCCAGTCCTGTGCTATTTGTTTATAAGACACTTCTCACACTAACTCTAAAGTGCCTTGGTTGTTACAGCTCTAGAGAACGTTTGAGACAAGATAGGTTGAACATCATTTGAAAAACATTGTTTTTATTTTATGCAGATGAGCGTGTTGCCTACATGTATGAACACTGTGTATCTTCCCTTTTATTTCATCTGATTTCTTCTTTCATTAATGTTTTATATGTGGTTTTGAGCATGTATGTATCTGCAGTATGTGTGCAGTGCCTGTAGAGACCAGAAGAGAGTGTTGGACCTCTTGGA
Source organism: Montemys delectorum (assembly GCA_019843815.1). NCBI lineage: Eukaryota > Metazoa > Chordata > Mammalia > Rodentia > Muridae > Montemys > Montemys delectorum. The sequence goes on from JADRCD010180249.1 coordinate 10,705, forward strand.
ACTGGAGTTAGAAGAGGTCATGAGACACCATATGGGAGCTGGGAATCATTGCTGGGTCTTTTGTAAGAGCAACCACTGCTTTTAACTGCTGAGCCATCTCTCTGGTCATCAATGACATTTTAAAAATTATGTTTTAAATTCTTTTCTTTTCAGGTGTGTTAAATTAATTTCTTTCCATCTACTTAAAAAGCCTGGTCGAATTTTGATTGTGCGTGTTCTGAATTTTATCAATTTGGGGAGAATTAATTGACTTTTTATTAACATTGAATCTACCAGCTCATGAACACAGTATCTCTTTCCATTTATTTGATCTCATTATTTCTTTCATTCATGTTTTATATGTGTTGTCAGATTCCCAGATAAGCACTAAGTTTTGTGGTGTGCTACTGTAATGATGCTTTAAAAATTCAGTTCATATCATGTCTTCTATCAACTTCTGCTCAAACTCCGACATAGAATATTGAATTTGTCCAAACACTGGGTTATTGCCTAATAAAAGAGAACATATGGTCCGTAACATTTTAAATTTACTTTCCAAGATGTGAAGGTACTAGCCACTTTTCTTCCTTTGGCTCTGTGACTCGTGAGTTGTTCTCTGGTTAGACTATCCTGACCTGTGTTTAGAGATGCAAGTCGGCTTTAATGTGATGCTGTGATGCTCAAAGAGCTGCTGGGACAGGACAAGCATGAGCCAAATTGTTCCTTCCTCTCCAGGTGTTGCAGCATCCCTGGAAGTCTCTGAGAGCCCAGGCAGTGTCCAGGTGGCCCGGGGCCAGACAGCAGTCCTGCCCTGCGCCTTCTCCACCAGTGCTGCCCTCCTGAACCTCAATGTCATTTGGATGGTCATTCCCCTCTCCAATGCAAACCAGCCCGAACAGGTACTTCTGTTCTGCCTCTTAAAACTATGGATCCCTGCAGAAGGGACAGGGAGGGAAGCATCATGCGATGCGGCTGTGTTTGATTTTGAATGTAAGGTGACAGGGTCAGTGTGCCCTCCCCCACTGCATTATTATTAAATATTCTGGTAAGGCTGTCCTCCTCTTATAAGGATATCTTCATCATCCCTCTCACTAGCAGACGCCAAAGAGATTGTGTAGGGCCTTCAAGTGTTAAAAAGAAAACACTGCTGAGATGCAAGTACTAAGATTGAAAAACTGAGGTCTATGCTTTCAGGAAGAGATTGGGATTAACTTAGGTGGCTTACAATGTTCGCTCTTAAAAGCCAGAAGGAGGGTCTCTTCCACACTAGGTGAAGCTTGAGCACAGGACCTCAAAACCCACCCCAACAGACTCACTTCCTCTAACAAGACCACACCTCCTATGGTGTTACTTCTCATGGGCCAAGCATATTCAGATCACTACCGTGGGCTTACTAGCCAACCCAGACTCCCATGCAACTGAGAGTGCAGCACCCACAAGGACACACGTGAAAATGGAAGCTGCCCCCAGAAGTCTTCATCAGTTGTAGACAATAAATTAATAGTCTCAGATGCGTACTATAAAATTAATGAAGTGTAGCAAGCGTCACAGTTTTATTTACAAAGATGAGATTCATTTTTTCGAAGCTTCTTCTGATTCTATTCTAATATTTAATGTATTTAGTGAAGTAAAATTTCTGGTACAAAATTCAATACAAACTTCTTTACAATTTATTAATTTTTTAATCCATTATTTTAAACTTGCATACATGGATATAGTGTGTGTCTCCAAACCATGGAACGTTTGCAGTGGATTAAACTTTTTGAGATCTTCTGTTAAATTTCACCATTTTAAGCTTCAGTGATGGGGTTAAAATTTTTTTTTCTTTTTTCTTTCTTTTTTTTTTGAAAGAACCAACTGAGGTTTGCCACACATGCACAGGATACCCTTATTTTTAGCCCACAGGGAGGGCTTTCTGCTGTATTATATGCTGGATCGTCTCCCAAGAATAGTTAAGTCTGATAAATAGCAATTGGCAAACACAGTGGTATTGGGCCTGCAAAGCTCCCCCTATTCAGCCAGTGAGTGATCTGTCATTCCATGGCCTAATCAGTAGAGAAGAGCAATGCCTTTTGAATTTCATCTCACAATTAACATTTTCACCAGCAGAAATATGTATATATGTATGTATGTTGATAGTCTGGTAACATTAAAGATGTTTTCTGATAAACTAAGAAAGGAAAAGAAGATATTCTAACTTTGTGTGTAAGAATTTAAATTAAAATTTCTATCCTTTGTTATGGATATATTTGGTTCTGTCTACTAGGTTGTGTGCCAAGGAGGGGCTCCCATGGTTTACTGATATATTGTTTCCTTTCGCAGGTCATTCTTTATCAGGGTGGACAAATGTTTGATGGTGCCCTCCGGTTCCACGGGAGGGTAGGATTTACAGGCACCATGCCTGCTACCAATGTCTCTATCTTCATCAATAACACACAGCTGTCAGACACGGGCACCTACCAGTGCTTGGTGAATAACCTTCCGGACAGAGGGGGCAGAAACATTGGGGTCACTGGCCTCACGGTGTTAGGTGAGTGGCAGGCAAGTCCCACTACCTTGCGCTCCACTTAACAAATCTACTCTAATGTGGTTCAGTTCATTCTGTGCTTCCCTCCCTGGGTCTGAGTTCCTTCCTGCTTGCTTTCTCATGCCCAGCGCTCCTCGACTTCTCTAGGCTTCCTACATGCTCTTCCCATTCTTACATCTTCCAGACACTCTTAATTTTACTCTTTGATGCTGTTTTCTACAGTGGATTAAATGACTAAGAATCATTTTGGGGGCTGTAGGGCAGACACTTCTGTTGCTGGAAAGCTCAGTTGTGAATAGTTGGTTGTGAGCTATCCGCATGTATGAGGATAAACACTACATCTGTGACAGGAAGTGGGGGTCACCATAGTTCTCAGCTCGCACCTGTGGCTCTGACGTAATTTTAACTTTCCTCCTGTGTACTCTTAAGGACATCCTTGTTTCTACAGTAAAACAGATTCTCACCTTCGAATGAGATCATATCTATTTGGGGCATTGTTCTTTAAGACCACAAACGAGCAAAGTTTAAAGTTTGGACCTTGTTCAGCACCCTTTCTATTGTACAATGTGGGTAGACTCCGCAGCCACTAAATCAAGTCCACTGCAGCTGTTTGGTGTCTCTTGTCTCTCCGTTGGATTCCTTGTAGAAGTGGCTGTCAAATAGACGTTTTTGGTAGGAGTGGATTCAGTGCATTTGGACAAAAGAGGAAGTCCTGAGAGAAGGCTCTTGCTCTCCTGCTCTGATCCCAGCATCTACCTCCATAGTCATGTCTAGCCCCTGCCTCCCTCACCCCCTTCTGTATCTTTCCGTTGAGTTATTTGAGGATACTGGGGTTGGGAGTTTCTAATGGTCTCCTCTCTAGGGGAGACTGTGCTTTAATCCTTGGTGCCCTGTTCTTCTCCTAGGCTTCACATAGTTCAGGGAGCTGAGGAACAAGTTAGAGACTTACCTTCTGAAAATAGAATCCGTTGCATTAAAGCTGTATAGAGTTCTACGTACTCTGAGTACAATACGGAATATTAATAGAAATAAATGCTGTTCTGATGTTTATATATGATAGTTGAGCAGTTGACTTCCCACCATCTAAGCTTTAAAAAAGTGTGTGTTGATGGGAGAGAGTGGACAGAAACCTTTTATTTTATAGTTAGTGTCACCTCAGAATAATTATTTTAGGCTTTGCTTCCCAGTAGCATAGTGATCTTGTCGAATGGAACTAGTCCAGGAGGCTGGCTTACCCCATCACAATAAACAGATGTTTAATCAGATACTTGCACCCTACCCTTTCTTTTGTGTCTCTGGGCCTGAAGCATGCTAGACCAGCTTTCTGCCAGTGAGTTACCTTCCCTGACCCCTGCACCCTCTGGATACTTACTCAACTCTCCTCTCCTACTCACTTACTACCCAGTTGCTCTGTATATCTCTAACTCAGTTTGCACCGCTGGATTCGTGTGTTTCTGAAGGAGTGAACTTATTTATTGAGAAGGCTTTAGGATTAAGAACATCATCACATGCACTTAAACTCCAGTGATGTCTGCCTCTGCGGGGCGGTGTGGAGCTAGCTCCCTGCCCCGGGTTCTGTTTATGCATTCGCTCCTGATGTGCTTACCCACTTTGGCCTTGCTTTGATGATTTTCCTATTTTCATTGTGGATGTCCTTGTCAGCCTTTACTAAGTATAAAATGTTTAGGAATTTGAAATATCCCCTACCTTTTTTTTGTTGTTGTTTGTTTGTTTGTTTTTTGGGTTTTTTTGTTTTTTTTGTTTTTTTTAGATATTTTCTTTATTTACATGTAAATTTTCCTTTTCCCAGGTTCCCCTCCAAAACAAACAAACAAACAAACAAAAACAACAAGAACAAACCCCTTTTGCCTCCCCCTTCCCCATGCCTGTCACCCCATCCTCTCCCACTTATTGGTGAGCCTCATGCAAAGTTGCTGTCCCGTAAAGCCGAGTTCTCTGTATAGCGGGCCCGTCTGGTCTTTGTGAAACACTAGAACAGCTCAGTAAAGTGGGTTTTGTTAAGGACGGTTGGTGGGCTCGATGTCTGCTGGTGAAATGGGGTTGAGGGTGTCCTTATAGCAATGTCTTTAACGGTGGTGTGTTAACCCAAGGCTCTGAGGAATCCGTCTGTAGAGGGAGCATTCAAACCAAGGCCCTAAGACACCTTAACATGTACTCAAAAGCTGTGGCTCATTCTGTACGCTTGCTCCCTGCCTATGGCACTTGTAGGCGTGGGTGTCCATCCCCGCCCTGGGCATCGGGCTCTACTGTTCTCTGGCTTCTGCCGGGAGGCAGTCTCCCAGGTAACCTGCAGTTGTTGCCTGCGGTTCCCCAGTGATGAGCACTCCCGTCTCGTTGGCTCGCAGTAAGCATGAACTTGTGTCACCCATTCTTCCCATGACAGTCCCCCCTTCTGCTCCACACTGCCAAATCCAAGGATCCCAGGACATCGGCAGTGACGTCATCCTTCTGTGTAGTTCGGAAGAAGGCATCCCTCGGCCCACTTACCTTTGGGAGAAGTTAGATAATACGCTCAAGCTACCTCCAACAGCCACTCAGGGTATGTATAGTGCCATGGAACCTGTTTGACTAGTACTTGAGGGAAGTAATGAACTTTAATGGTTTGTAACTGCGGAGAATAGAATGCTTTCAACTTTAAGGTGAATGTGACATTTTCTTTCTCTTCCATATATTACTTTTAAAAATGTATCTAGTAGCATGAAAATTGTATTTCCTAAGTGGAGCTTTAAAATAGTCTGCTGGGAACTTCTTTGAGTTAATGCTAGTCCCTGACACCTCTGTGAACCCACTTTCTGCCCATTTTAGTGTAAGAGAGATCTGCATAGACATAAGAGGATTAATTCTCCTGCTTCAGCCTCAAGTCTACTTAGTTGAAGAAGATGAAAAAACAGGAAAGGGACCCATGGGAAGGCCCAGGATGACCTTAGCTGTGCTTCAGTTTTAATGCTGATGTTCTGTGCCTGCCTGCCACAGGAAAGGAAAGCCCTGGGTTGCTGGGTGACATTAGATGTTGTTAAGAACCAGGGCCACAAACCTCTAAAAAGCCTACAAGTAAACCCCCATCAAATACAGAAGATAAAACTGCTTTTTAACTCACATAACCCCCCAATTCATTATCTTTGAAACCTCGCTTTCAGCCTGATAGCGTTTAGGTCACGTTTGAAGTGACTGCTGCAGGACCATGGTCCCCCGATGCTTGTTCATTGCTAAATGCTTCAGCTACACTGTGGGATAAATAGCTTTCTTGTGGACTGACTTGTCAGTCTCACTACTGCGAGTGGCATGCTTTAAATAGTTTGTGTTGAACTGCTGAGAACTATTTGAAGTCCATCTTTGCCAGCAACTATGTCTGTGGTAGTTTACCTCTCCAGACCCATGTTAATCTTTCTGTAAGATGAAGGGGTTGACAGTTTCTTCTGGGACCTCTGAAATGCTATTGAAGTTCCGTGGGTTTTATCCATATCATTTTGGGGAAGCACTGGACAGAGGGTGAAGTTACAGGTGAACAACCAGCAGTCTTAGGTGTGTGAGCTGAGAGATACATAGAGCAAGGGTCTCCTGTATTTCCTTTTTTTGATAATTCTATATTTTCAATTTGAGGATTCTTTGATATTTCAGGGTGAACTTCAAAGCCAGTGTTGAAAATGATGGTCTTTTGTAATTCCGTCTTTGGATAAATTATCAGAATTACTTCACATAACCTCATTTGTTCTAATTAAGTATGTCGTGGTTTTTCTTCAGTTTTGCCTCTTGATATTTATATTACCAAAGTAAATACTAGCACATATCCCCAAAACAACTTAAATAATGTTTTTTCTAGACAATTTACATTGCTGGTTATATTATAACATTTTAAAATTTGAACTCCTTGATGCATTTTCCGAGGAAATAATGTTTGGTACAAGGAGAAGGCATCCTATGAGTCTGGCCAATATAAGAACAATATATTGGAATTAGTAGTGTCTTATATGTATAAGGCTTGAAGGAGCTCCCTCTAGCAAAACTTAAACACATAATCCATAGAATGGAATGGTAATCTCTGAGTCCCTGCTATAAGGATAAGAAGGCAGTGGGGAAGCATTGTCTTACGGTGCAATGATGGCCAATGATGGCTCATGCACTTGAAGAAAGGCTCCAACAGCAGCTAGAGGGAGATCCTTCAAGCCTAAGATGTAAGCAAAAAGTTGGTGAATAACAGACTCTTCTTATCGCTTTATAGAATAGCCCCACTCAGTTAAGATTTTTGCCTTTTTATTTTTTATTTTTACTTATTTTATTTTATTTTGCAGTGACGGGGAGAGAGTGGAAGAGTTTGAGAACAGGGTGTCACTATGTATCTCAGGCTAGCCCAGGCCTCACTAACTTAGTCTCCCAAGTGATGTCATTACAGGATTGAGCCACTTCTACCTCACCTGAGTATCCTTAATAATTTTAAGACCACTAAGGAACAAAAGTAAAACTTGTAGAGGAGAAGAAAGGTTATGAAGGACACTCAGGGGTTTGGCACGTAGTGCAGAGTTCTTACCTTTGTCCTGCCCTGTTTTTTTTTTTTCATATACTACACCCTGTAACACACTATACATTGGCTGATGGACTGTAGTGAATCCTTGGCAGCTAGTACATTCTTTGGAGAGTTGGGTATCTGACCTGTCTGCTGATGTGTCTCCAGCACCAAGGACAGCTCTTGGTGGTCAAAAGCTATTTGATAAATAAAGGAGTGGATTCTAACTTTCAAACAGTCAACAAGAGGATAAATGAAATAAAAAAGAATGTTTACTATGGCAGATTAAAGAGGTATGCAGACAGTACTAGGAATGAAGGGACATAGATCATTAAACTCCATAGGGCTATAATGGTAACATTGAGAGTAATATCTTACTTCTACATGGCAGATACTGCTCTAAACATTTCACAGACACTATTGTTTTTTCATCAATCAACCATACTCCAGTAACTTGGACTGTATAATTTTACATATCAAGACAAGGACCCCATAGTCACATATCAGTCCTAGATTCAGGATACTAAACCACTTCTGACTCAGGAATTTCCTAATCCTTTACTCGGCTTCAATATAGAGAATATTGTGAACAAATTATATACCTCTGAACGAAACAGACATTAAAAAATATGACCCATAGTGGAAACTGAAGTAAATGTGTATCATGAAATAAACTAGATCAGTAAAAATAACTACACCAACCAAACATACACGCAAAGCCACGCTTTCCTAGGGAAATCCTATAGACTTATCAGATAACCCCCATATTTCTGATCCCTCTTGAAAACCACAGAACTATCCTCTAGAAAAGCAATCCTCAGTGCTTTAACACTGGAGATTGTGAAGTATAACTCACAGATTGACTATTTAAATGGGATTCTTCTTAGTCACAATGCTGTCCTGGAAATTATACATCTTGATGCCTGCCAACTTTATCAATTCATGATTTATAAATAAAACTTTCACATGTTTATGGTATATACCACTTTTGGTGCATGTGGACTTTGTGAGGTGGTGGCCACAGTCAAGCTGATGAGTATCATCACCTCAGAGAGCTGTGACTGTTTTGTTGGTTGTGGTGGGCAAGCCAGTAAGAACACTTACGATGATCTACTCTTAGCAAGTCTTGAGTATATAGCAGTGCTGCTGATACGTCACTGTATCCTGTCTCAGATCTCTAAAATATGTAGAATACACCCACTGAGCATAACTAAAGTTTTGTTCCCTTTAATCAACATCTTCCCACTTCCCCAGTACCCTGGCAACCATCATTCAGTTCTCTGCTTCTGAGCTTGACACTTTCAGTTTAGGGTACCATTATAAACTTTGTTATCCACAATCATAAAGCCTAAATATTATAGAAACGTATCAGATCAATAATCTGTAGTAGTCAGAATGTAGATCAAGGATGTAAATAGTGTGGTCTTTCCTGGTAAAAACCAAAAACAGCAATTTACCATGTTTATAATACTCATCACAAGGTAGACACTGCTAAGACTGTGCTTAACCACCACCCACCTGTTACCTGTGTGTTAATGTGTTTATGCCAACACCATTTCAAAACCTGGTTCTTTTAATGAAAGAATATATGATGGCCATTTTCCATATTATAAAAATTTATTTCACAAAATTCTTTTTGGGATAATGTCGCTTTTAATCTCCTATTACTAGATGTCAAAACTGCTTTGAAATTGTGACTATTTTTGGCCCAGTATATTTTAGGAGAGAGTTTTGTAATTTCTGTTAAATCATAAGAGGTTTTCTTAAAAACATATATTTATGTTGTTCTGCCTGGCATGCCCAGCCTTTTGATTTTGTGACATGATATTGTCAAAGTTCATATAGGAAAAAAAGTCTTATAATATTTTATGGAAAGTAATTTTATGATTTTTGTGTTGGACAACATTCATAGCTATTTCTGACCACATGCCACAAGCTGAACATGCCTGGCAGACTTTTAAGTCAAATGAAAGACCTTTTTGAAATCATATTTATAATTTTATACACACACACACACACACACACACACTTGTCAGACTGTAATTTCTAGTACATATCCTAACAGAACAGTCTATATCCTACTGTACACAGAAACCTTTACTGCATGTCAATTCCCATGGCCTCTTCCAAATATTGATTCAACTGTTCTGCAGTAGCATCTAGCATAGATGCTTTAAATAAATATATCTTATATGCAGCCAGAAAAATCACTTGAATAGCACATTACACACCAAGAAGGATGCATCCCACATTCTACAGGGTGATTGATTTCAGGGAGGACACCTATTCTCTAAGCCATTCAGCCTGTTGGTAGTTAAGACCTTTGGTAATCATGATGGTCCTTCTCAGTGGCTCTGTAAAGCTTGAACTCAGCAAGGAAAATCTATGGGATACAATGAGTACTGTGTCCTTTGGGGTCTGACTCTCAAAGAGAGAGGAAAACCCTCACAAATCTAAAACCTGGAGAACCTTAAAATACCCTTTAAAAAAAAACATTAGGGTAAATAATGACAATTATTTTCTGATATTCCTTTCTTTGGAAAATGAAACAATTTTATTTACCAGTAGTTTGCGGTTTCCAGAGCTAAATTGTACATCTTTTCTTAGGACAATTTCTAAGGACAACTTGGTTGGCCCCATTCATTTATAACTAAACATGGGGGCAGAGCTTTGGTGGAAATCACAGAGCTAGAACAGGGGACAATCTTAATCCCTGTAGTCTAATGCTGTTATAGTACAAGGGAGAATTCCAAGTGGACAAAATCAGAAATAAGAATAGAGTCACCAGCAACATACACCAAGGAAATCCAGAAATCATAACCCATAGTCCACTAGTTTGTTAAATCTTTTTTAAAAAATGGATCATTCTCTCAATACATACCACAATCAAAGTTAAACCATAATCTCATAATTTAAACAAACCTATAACCCTGAGTGAAATAGAAGCAGTCATTAAAAATCTCCCTCTCCAAGAAACCCAGGGCCAGAGGGTTTTAGTACAGAATTTCTACCAGACTTTCAAAGAAAAGCTAGTGCCAATTCTCTGAAAATTATTCCATACAATAGAAACAGGTCATTGTGCAGTTCATTTTACAAGGCCAAAGTTAGTCCTGATATCCAAACCACATGAAGACTCTATTAAAAAAGAAAATTACAGACTTGTGTGTGTCAGAACTTTTCCTGGGGAGACAAAATACACACTGACCTAACCTAGTAGGGATGCCACTGAAGAACAGAGGATATCACTGAAGTCAAATTGATGCACCAGTTGGTTTACTGGGATTACTTACAGGAATATGGACAAGGGGTCACTTACAAGAGCAGAAATTACTCAAAAGACAGTGGCATCACCATGCCCAGCTTGGGTGACTGCTCACAATCCTGGGAACCTGGAGTCCCTGCACAGGCTGCAGGCAGCTCAACAGGTTGGAAAGTGTCCTTTCTAGCTACCTCAGCTGATCTAAACCTCTTTCAGGCAGCTGATCTGGTCTCCAAGTCTTCTCTATAGCTTTTCTCTTCTGAGAATCTTCTTTAAAGTTCAGATTCCTTCCCTTTAAGAGAGACTCTGAGTCTGGTGGGTTTCAGGGTCTTTCTGAAGCTGTTTTGAGTTGTTTGTCTTCCTGTTTAAAGAGATTCCATGCTGGGAAGGAATCTGTTCTATCTTGGAGGAAACAGACAGCACAGACCAATTTCTTATGTGAACATAAATGCGAAAATAATCAATAAAATACTTGTAACCTGAATCCAAGAATACATCAGAGATCATCTACCATAATCAAGTAGATTTCATCCCAGAGACACAGGAATTGTACAACACACATAAATTGATAATTGTAATCCATCATATAAACAAACTGAAAGTCAAAAACCACAGGATCATCTCATTAGATCCAGAGAAGACCTTTGCCATAATCCAACACCCTTCCATGATAAAAATCCTGGAGACATTAAGGACACAAGGAACATACCTCAACATAATAAAGGCAGTTTACAGAAAGCTCATAGCCAATATCAACTTAAATGGACAGAAACTTAAAGAAATTCCACTAAAATCAGGAACAAGACAAGGTTGTCCTCTTTCTCCATATTAGTGCTTGAAAAAAATCTATTTTCTTTTTTTTTAAAATTTGATTTGAGTGAGTGACTTTATTCTCAGCCCACAAAGAACAGGTTATATTCATTTAAGAAATAGTGTATGAGGTGAGATCCACCATTTTCTCTCTGGTGACTTTCTAAGACGGGACCAGCCAGGAGACACAGGCCTCGGGAATTGCAGGGGAGTTGCAGGGCTGCAGGGACAGGATCCTCTCAAGTTCCAAGTGACAGAGCTGGATTAGCGACCATCTCTGCCCCCTCCCTGCTAGTGGAGGGCCTGCCTCCAGGGCGGGCTTCAGCCCAGAGACTCAGGTGAGATCCACTATTCTCTCTCTGGTGACTTTCTAAGGTGGGACCAGCTGGGAGGCTCAAGCCTCAGGAGTCAAAGGGGAGTTGCAGGGCGGCAAGGACAGGACAAGCTCTAGTCAGAGACACCAAGAACATCTAACACCAGAGATCAAGAGATGGCAAAAGGTAAACGCAAGAATCCTATCAACAGAATCCAAGACTGCTTGGCTTCATCAGAACCTAGTACTCCCACCGCAGCAAGCCCTGGATTTCCCAAAACACCGGAAAAGCAAGATTTGGATCTAAAAACATATCTCACAGTGCTGATAGAGGAACTTAAGAAGGACATGAATAACTCCCTTAAAGAAATACAAGAGAACACAGATAAAGAGGTACAAGCCCTTAAAGAGAAAACAAAAAAAATCCCATGAAGAATTACAGGAGATCACAAGTAAACAAGTAGAAGCCCTTAAAGAGCAAACCCAAAAATCCCTTAAGGAATTGCAGGAAAATACAAACAAACAGGTGAAGGAATTGAGTAAAACCATTCAGGACCTAAAAATGGAAGTAGAAACAATAAAGAAATCACAAAAGGAGACAACCCTGGAGTTAGAAATCTTAGGAAAGAAGTCAGGAAAAATAGATGCAAGCATCACCAACAGAATACAAGAGATAGAAGAGAGAATCTCAGGGGCAGAAGATAACATGGACAACATTGACAGAACAATCAAAGAAAATGCAAAATACAAAAAGACCATAACCCAAAACATCCAGGAAATCGAGGACACAATGAGAAGACCAAACCTAAGGATAATAGGTATAGAAGAGAGTGAAGACCTCCAACTTAAAGGGCCAGTAAATATCTTCAATAAAATTATAGAAGAAAACTTCCCTAACCTAAAGAAAGAGTTGCCCATGAACATACAAGAAGCCTACAGAACTCCAAATAGGCTAGACCAGAAAAGAAATTCCTCCCGCCACATAATAGTCAAAAAACCAAATGCACAAAACAAAGAAAGAATACTAAAAGCAGTAAGGGAAAAAGGTCAAGTAACATATAAAGGCAGGCCTATCAGAATTACCCCAGACTTCTCACCAGAGACTATGAAAGCTAGAAGATCCTGGGCAGATGTCATGCAGACCCTAAGAGAACACAAATGCCAGCCTAGACTACTATACCCAGCAAAACTCAATCACCATAGATGGAGAAACCAAAGTATTCTATGACAAAACCAAATTCACACAATATGTTTCCACAAATCCAGCCCTTCAAAGGGGACTAAATGGAAAACTCTAGCACAAGGAGTGGAACTACATCCCTGAAAAAGCAAAAATGTAATCATCCAACACAACTAAAAGAAGATAGACACATGAACGGAATGCCAGCTCTAACTACAAAATTAACAGGAAGCAACAATTACTTTTCCTTAATATCTATTAACATCAACGGACTCAATTCACCAATAAAAAGACATAGACTATCAGATTGGGTATGTAAACAGGACCCAACATTGTGCTGCATACAGGAAACCCACCTCAGTGTCAAAGACAGACACTACCTCAGAATAAAAGGCTGGAAAACAATTCTCCAAGCCAATGGTCCCAAGAAAAAAGCTGGAGTAGCCATTCTAATATTGAATAAAATCGACTTTCACCCTAAAGTGATCAAAAAAGATAAGGAGGGACACTTCATATTCATCAAAGGTATGATCTACCAAGATGAACTCTCAATTCTGAACCTCTATGCTCCAAATGCAAGGGCATCTATATTCATAAAAGAAACTTTACCAAAGCTCAAAGCACACATTACAATGCATACAATAGTAGTGGGAGATTTCAGCACCTCACTCTCTGCAATGGACAGATAAGGAAACAGAAACTAAACAAGGACACAGTGAGACTAACAGAAGTTATGAAACAGATGGATTTAACAGATATCTATAGAAGTTTTTATCCTAAAACAAAAGGATATACCTTCTTCTCAGCACCTCATGGTACCTTCTCCAAAATTGATCATATAATTGGTCACAAATCAGGCCTCCACAGATACAAGAAGATTGAAATAATTCCTTGTATCCTATCAGATCATGGTCTAAGGCTGCTCCTCAATAATAACATAAACAATAGAATGCCCACATACGCGTGGAAGCTTAACAACACTCTACTCAATGATAACTTTGTCAAGGAAGAAATAAAGAAAGAAATTAAAGACTTTCTAGACTTTAATGAAAATGAAGCCACAACATACCCAAACTTATGGGACACAATGAAAGCAGTCCTAAGAGGAAAACTCATAGCTTTAAGTTCCTCAAAAAAAAAAAAAAAAAAAAAAAAAAAAAAAAAAAAAAA
>JADRCD010180254.1:1787-13954 GCA_019843815.1 Montemys delectorum
GTTCTCTGGTAGAATTTTGGGGTCACTTATATACACTCTAATATCATATGCAAATAGTAACATTCTGATTTCTTCCTTTCCGGTATATGGAATTGTTATGCCCTCAATCTCTTTAAGTTGTTGTGTTGCTTTCACTAGAACTTCAAGTCCTGTATTGAATAGATAGTGAGAGAGTGTGCAGCCTTGTCTTGTTCCCATTTTTTACGGAATCACTTTAAGTTTCTTTCCATTTAATTTGCTGTTGGCTATTGTCTTGGTATATATTGCTTTTAAAATATTTAGTTATGCACTTTGTATCATGATCTCTGTAGAACTTTTTTAACATGTTTGTTAAAGGTTGTTTGATTTTGTTGATAGCATTTCAAAATCTAATGAGATGATCATGCAATTTTTTTTCTTTCAGTTTGTTTATATGGTGGATTACGTTGATGGAGTTGATGGATTCTCATATATTGAAATTTCTGTCCAACCCAGGGATCAAACCTACTTGATCATGATTGATGGTGTTTTTGATGTCTTCCTGGATTTGTTTTGCAACTATTTATTGAGTAATTTTTCATCAATCTTCTTAAGAGAAATTGGCCTGAAATTCTTCTTTGTTGAGTGTTTGTGTGGTTTCGGTATCAGGGTGACTGTGGCTTTATAGAATAATACTTTGGCAGTATTATTTCTACCTTTATTTTGTGGAATAGTTTGAGGAGTGTTGGTATTAGTTCATTTTTGAAGGTATGGTAGAACTCTGTACTAAAACCATCTAGCCCTGGTTTTTGTTTTCTTTTGTTTTGTTTTGTTTTTGTTGGGAGACTTTTAGTAACTGCTTCTATTTCCTTAGAGGCTATAGGAATGTTTAAATAGTTTCCTATTACTCTTAAGTTAGGTCTTTTCATGGTTTCTCAGATTTCCCGGATGTTTTGTGTCAGGACTTTTTTTTAGGTTTAATGTTTACTTTGATTGCTGTATTGTCAATTTCTTGTATTGTATTTTCTATACCTGAGTTTCTCCCGTCTCTTGTATTCCATTTGTGAAGCTTGCATCTATTATCCCTGTTCTCTTGCCTAGGGTTTCCATCTCAGGACTCCTTCAGCTTGTGTTTTCTTAATTATGTCTATTTCCACTTTCTGGCCTTGTACAGTTTTACTTATTTTCTTCATCTGTTTAATTTTATTTTCCTATATATCTTTAAGGGATTTATTTGTTTCCTCTTTAAAGGACTCTCCCTATTTGAGTGTATTTCCCGTATTTCTTTGAGGAATTGCTTCATTTACTCTTGAAAGGCCTCTATCATCTTTATAAGATGGGATTTAAAGTCATTTTCTTGTGCTGCAGCTGTGCTAGGACCTCCAGGGTTTGCTATATTAGGGTAACTGTGCTCTGAAATTTTCATGTTGCCCTGGTTGTGTTGATTGTATTCTTTTAAGGGCCTTTAGCCATCTGGATGACTTTAGACCTTGCATGCTCATGTTGTAGTAGGAAATGGGAGGAGCCTGACCTTCATAACTCTGGTGTAGAGGGTCTCGGATAGGTAACCTTGGACTGTATGGTTACAGATCAGCAGGATTGATGAAGGTAGGCTGAGAGGTGGTTGGAGAATGTGGGTCCGTCTGGGTTAGCAGGCTGCTCATGGCAGCTGGGCATCCCCCAGAGGACTCTATGTGCCAGGAAGATTGATACAGAAAGGGAATCTAACCAGTATGCTTCCAGATCAGCATGTCTAACGAAGGTGGGAGGAGAGGTGGTGGGATATTGGGGTCTGCTGGAGATAGCAGGTGGCTTAGGGTAGCCGGGGGTAACAGAAAAGAATCAGCAAGCAGGGAAGAGGGGTCCAGGTCTTTTTAAAAATACATTGAAAAATAATAAAATAAAATAAAATAAAATAAAGACATTAAAAAGGAAGAACAACATTAACTTCTTTTGACCAAGTCCATTCATGAGGTCATCCAGTGTTGACATGCATTAAAATTGATGCAGGACTACGAGGGGAAAATGGAACAGACTCTTTGATTGTATCCTATCAAGATCAATCTGTAGTATTGAAATAGGGCCTAGTGTCCCATTATGGTGGCAAAAATCTGTAATACTGACACTCAGGAGGCTAAAGCAGGAAGATCATGGAGAGTTTAAGGCTGTCTTGAACATCATGGTAAAATCAGTTCTGCCTGGTCTGGGTACAATGCCTAGCATCCAAAACCCAGGAAAAAGGATGGAGGAGGGGGCCAGACTCCTGCCTGTTTACCAATTTTCTTTTTTTGTCACTAATATTTGAGTTATTGTCATTTTTTAACATGAGGAAAATTAATTGGCAATTTTATGTAATTAGTTTTATTTTAAAGCAAAAGAATTATGATCAATTAAATTTGGGGTAAATAATAGGCTGCATTATTACTTTCAAGATTATACATACTGTTTCCCAGAATGAGTTATACATCATTTGTGATACTTTCATTGAGGTATAATATACACTGAAGTTTTATTTGGGAGAATTGAGATTGTAGCATTGAGATAAAATTGCCTGGTATTAATTAGGTTTGGTCTTATTTGGTATCACTTGGACTAATTGAAGAACACTGGTCGTTACTAACTGGGTGAGCAGAGGTCAAGAGAACAGGTGGTGGAAGCCAATCTCATAAGCATCTGTTTAATTTTTGGCTCTGTAAGTTCCCTGAAGTTGATCAAAGTGAAGCTATGATCATTACCCAAAGATTGCTTAGAGAGACTGAGCCTTGAGTGATGGGAAGGAGCTAATTAGAATCTCACCTTTCCAATCTGGAGAGTGATAAAGTTTAAATAAAATTGGCAACCAACAGGCTGACCTGAGAAAACTAGTCTCTCACCACAATTCTTGTTCCCTTGCAAGCAACTCTTTTTTTTTTTTTTTTGTCCAAGCTTTTCCTAATTCAATTATATACTTTCTCCAGGAGCAGTTACATTTTTCTATGTCCATTCTCAACTATTTTTGAATAATTTTATTTCTCATCATCATGAGTTATTTTAGAATCCAAATAGATAATATTCTTGAGTTACTCTGACATTTACACAGATGTATCCCTTTTAATATCTCTACTAGATTATTTGAAAAGAAAAAAATACTTACAGAACTCATACATCTTTGATTTGCTAGCCATAGAGTGTGTCAGGAACACTTGCTGAGAAGAACTGTCGTAATGGGATACGTGCTTCTCTTTAGGACAAAAAACTTCTTTAGTAATAAAAACCAGAAGATCTGAATCCAGAATTCAGAACATTATGTTTTTTAGTCATAAAAGTTTTTTTTTCCTTTAGCTTCAGTAGCTGGTTGAAGAAATATTTTAATGAGGTTTTTTTTAGTATTATGAAAGTGTGGCCCATGAGATCCTCACATCACAAGATTGGGTTGACAACCACTTAATTTTTTTTTCTGGAAAAATAGCAGAGTAGAAGTTTCAAACATCATTGTCACTGCCTCATATGTATGGTAAATATTTTAATCATCTCTTAAAGATATTTCACTGGAAGGTTTTTCATATATACTATTGCTTATATACATCTGACTACAATCAAGGAAAGGGACTTCTTAGAGTACACACCTAATACCATTCACTTCCTGCAGACTACGAGCACTTCTCTGAACTTTGATTGCAACAAATAATCATAGTAGTTTATCCTATTTTTTTCCTGGATTCTCATCAGAATATTACCACATAGAATTAATGATTATTAACTTTGGGGCACACCAGAAGGAAGTTATATATTACATCATAAAACCATCACACAAAGTACTTTAACTCATCTCTATTACAACTGCTTGAGAATCATCATAGAGACTATTTTATCTACTGTACTTAAAATGCAATCATAATGTATTTGGGGGAATTGAGATTTCATCTGGGACCAGACACTGACTTCAGAACACATCCTCAGCCCTTCTTCCTGAAACCCACAGTCCGTTTGTATTGAATAGGTATCATGCAGAAGGAACTGGCAGCTCACAAAGGCAACAATTCTGTCTTACCTCTAGAAACAAAGTTAAAGTAACTCTACTTCATTTAGACAATATCTCTGAAGCTCCCAAATATTACTTTCTAAATTTTCACACTGTCATTAATGAAATGAGAGGCAGAATGACAAATTACAGAAATAAATGTCCCGTGGTGTTAAGGTCCAGTTTGAGATGTGTCTATATACATTACATTTTTTCCTCTAAAGCTGAGGATAGAACCTTATTCTTATATGGTATGTTTTTCCCCTGAGGATGGTATGCCTAGTAACTGCTCTAATGAGCTATTATTATAGATGAACCAACAAGCAAAGCACTTGGCATGAAACAATCTTAATTCATTTTTCACAGTGTATTTCAAGTTTGGAGTTAAAACATTATTACACACACAATAATCAAACACTATTTTGAGTTCTCATTTTCATGTACCATATCTTAATAATTTATTTTATATTTTAAAGGTAACAATTTTTTGGGCCCATGTATATACACATTACTCAGCTCATCATGACTTCCAATTAAGCATAATTTTTGTTATCAAAATATTCTACATGAATACCAAACAGTTAATGAAAGTATTAAGTAAATGACTTCATATCTATGAAGAACTGGCATTTTTATTACAAGTAACTGCTTGGCATTCTTTTTTTTATTTGATATTTTCTTTATTTACAGTGCAAATGATATCCCCTTTCCCAGTTTCCCCTCCCCCCCAAAAAATTCCCTATTCCCTCCCCACCTCGTCCTGCTCAACAATCAACCAAACTTCATACTTCCTGGCCCTGGCATTCCCCTACAGTGTGGCATAGAACCTTATTTTTATATGGTATATTTTTTCCCTGCTAGAAAATGTCAATCCAAATAGATACAAATCTAACTTATCACATATTTATTCACATGGCTCCTACCTCATTTTCCACATCTGTCTTAGAAGGGAAGCTCAGTCTGCATGCAAGCCTGACACCTTTACTGCTTCTTCCTATTTGAGCAACACTAAAGTGGAAAGGCCAGCTTGTAAGATCCAGGTGTGAGAGAGAATTGCACTCTGATCAAAATTCTGTTAGAGTCCTTCAAATTAGCCTTCTAGCATTTGGGAAATCTTTAAAAATCACTTCATATATATTTTCCCTTAATTCTCTATCTTTCTAAAGACCATCTCAATATTGGGTCGGATTATGTATATTAAGGGATCAGGAAAAGCCAAACTAATTTATGTTGAAGGCATTGAGTATTACAAATGACTCACAATGGGAAAGACTGTAAGGTGTGACTTATCAGCTCCCGAAAACTCAGGTCAGACTTTTCTAAGTTTAGAAATTAAGTCTAAGCAATGTACCAAAATTGTTTTTTTTGTTTTGTTTTTTTGTTTTTTTGTTTTTTTTTTTTTTTTTTTTTTTTTTTTTTGTAAAAAATGTTGAATAACATCATCTGACTGCAACAGTTACCTAAACTCTTTGGGGTTTGCCCTCTACCTTGTTTTAAGGGTCGTAAGACCATGTTGCTATTTTCCTTTTATAAATCCTCAGAGAACAACACCTTAGATCCAAGGCTGCCACCATGCTTGTGGTCTCTATAAGTAAGGTGATTGGGATTTGATACAATTTGCTTCCTTTCACAATTATTGGAAAGTAGACTCTGGATTGGATAATAATAATTTAAGAATGAACAGGTAAAACAGATAACAGGGTTGTATAATAGTCTTACAGTAGAAGACAAAATACTTGTAATGCTTCAGAACTAACTGCAATGGAATATTCATCATAATACCAAAAATACTTATTTCAATGAACTTAAGTTTTAGTTTTTTTTTTTTTTTAAGTTCCAAGAGAATATGTCTAAAACATTACTGTATTTTGATTCAGCTGTACCTGTAGGAAAAAATACAGGGACTTAGCACTTGAGAAGTACTCATCAATTTAAAGAGAGATTAGGGGCTGGGGAGATGGCTTTCCAATCAAAACATTTGTCTTGCAGGTATGAGGACCAAAGTTCATGCCTGTAGTTCTAGTGATGGAGAGATGGAAGAGAGATACAGGAGGCTCCTTGGAGTTCACTGACTAGCTAGGCTTTCAGGACAGAGAGAGACTGTCTTCCAAAATGGTAGAAGACACATGAACACTGACAACAAACATTGTCCTATGACCTCCAAACACATGCGCACACAAGTGTGTTCACATATGAATACACACAGATATGCATATATGCATAAAGAAAGACATCAGTTGGAAGACAGAGATATTACAATGAATAAAAAGTGACTGCTATTCTTTTATTATAATATGTGCAAAATCTCATTTGAAACTGATTATGTTACAGGAAGTAGAATACAAACTAAACCAAGGCCCAATGGGACAGCAGACATGATTCACATGTATCGAAATCTTCAAAAGGAGGAAGGAAATGAGCATGGGATTTGTAACATCAAAGCTAAACCAATGCTGTATCCATGGAAATACATCTGCTCCAGTTAAGATGATGGATGAACCAAGAAAGAAGATGTTGGTCAAAGATAATGTAGCAGGAAGAAGAGATTTCTGTTCAAGGTGAATGAAGAGTACAGTAAGTTGGTTGAAATGAAAAGGTCTTAGGGAGTGAGGAACTTTTACTATTGAAGAGAAACAGCAGCTACTGAAAACAGCAATGAGGCCAATGAAGAGTATGAAAGCACTCCAGCAGCCAGAGAAATTCCCCCTTTAGAAGATATTGAGCAAAGACAGTAGGTATTTTGCTCAAGGAAATTTCAATCCCGTTTGAAGTATTACTCCCAATGCTTCCTTTATTTTTATTTAAAGCAGGCGATTCTTGAACTCTTGTGTGGTTAAAATAGCCCCATACTTTCACTTTCGAAACTCTCTCATCTTTAAGAGTCTGACAGTGAACTTGAGCTCAAATCCTTACTGAGCCGCTTAGCCTGTTGGAAGACAGCAAAAAACGATCCTTAGACCGTTTGGTTTATAGTTTCATCCTATAAGGTAGAGATAGTCAGATTCTAATAGTAGACGAGGTGTGACAATGAGACCCAGCATGGTTACCATACAGTTATGGACACTTCATCCACTCCAAGTTACTAGCTGCTGATTGATTTGCTGATAATCAGTTGCAGATGGGCATAAGGGCATCCAGTCAGAATTATCAAGTTGTAACTTAGGACTCAAATTGGGTTGGCTTAGCTATACTTCTGTGTTCTTATTTCCTACACCTTTAGGCTGACCTTGTCATTGTCCATTTCTATCTCATGAACAAAGAGGGATATACTAACTGATATAAGGTGTCATGGCACACCATTTAAGCTCAGTTATAGACTCCCTCCCTCCCTCTCTCTCTCTTTCTCTCTCTCTGAGTCTCTCTATCCTCTCCCTTTCTGTGTATGTGTGTGTGGGAGGGGGTGGTTAATCATGCCAGCAAATAAAAATTCAAAGGCTTTGAAAATACTGAGTTCACCATAGAAGAAGCCAGATTCTAAATACAATGATTCTTAGAATGGTTCTTAGACTGCTGTATAAAACTGATGACCATTTTCCTGCTGGTGTTGTATGCAATTGTTAAAATGAAATTAAAAAAAAAAAAGATACACATATACCCAACCTGATTAATTATATACCTGTTTAATTTTCTACCTGTTTTTACTGTTTCTGGCAATATTCCTGTTTCTACCAATTAATTAATGGTTTCATAGCTTTGTGCATTCATATCCAGTTAATATGATTGTAGGGACTAGACTCAAGACCACTTATATGCCAGGCCAGGTCTCTACCAGGTGAGCCATATCTTGAACTTTGCTTGCTATTTTCGTTTGGTCTCCCCTTTAATGGTGGTGCTGTTCTTTCAGGCCTGGACTTTGTATAATGTTGTGTTGAGTTCACATACCCTTGCATTACACAGACTCCACAGAAAACATGCTTTCTTTCCAAGTATTCCCACATGAACTGGAGGTTTGGATTGTGAGGATGGCATAAAAACACACTGTACTGCTGTCATGTGCTTTGAGGAGACAGGGCCATGGCTACTTCCTGTTTTGGTTCATCCATAACCATAACAGTTTTTCTTTCTTTTTTCACAACATCCAAACATTACCCATTCTTATTAGAAAGACCAGACACTACTGAGATTTGAAAAAAAAAAAAAAACTCAATTGTACCGTATGCACTAATAGAGTTAATCTGGCCTAATTCCCACAATCCTCCTCTGCAGTAAGAGAAAGCAAAGTCCTAAGAAAGGGGTGGGGACAAGGGAGGATGACATTTTATTCCCAACAAGTAATCTTCCAGATGCTAAAATATAAACAACTGAATAAAATTTCAAAAACAATTACACTTTAAATGTATTCAGGCAACATCACACATGTTTGGAGTTTAAAACTAAATCCTGGGTCATGAAAGCAATTGCAGCCAGGCTACAATACGTCAGGTTTACAGAAGCTTAGTTTCCATCGTGGTGAGGATGTTGGGAGATTTAGGTGTAATTACAATGTTTCTGTATCATTTAAAGTCATAGAATATACTCCTCTTCTCATCTTTTACCAGGGCACACACTATTTTTAATATTCTAAAATTTTATAAACAACTAAAGCAATAACGGTAACTTAAAACAGGAAAAAAACATGAAATTCACTCTAAATGCAATTACTGTTACTTTTGTTTTAAAATGGAAGGCACCATTGTGCGTAAATTGGCCAGACAGCTGACTTCGTTGTAGACTCGTGGATTGCGAGGCTGGCAGCTCTATCTGATGACTCACAGACTGTCACTTGGTTGAAATGAGACTACTACTTCCTTTTACTCAACCTAGACTCCATTTGGGTGCTGTGCCATTTCCACAAATGATGTTTAGCATGAACATATTATTCCTGACATAGTGCATATCAGTGAAATACGAAGCTTGACAATTGACCTCAGATTACTAAGGCCCAAGTCCATCTGACCTCTAGGAAGATTAAAGTATGAATTCCAAGCTTTCCTAAGATATACTTCCCCAGCCTCCCCCAGGAACCTCACTTCTTGCCATCTCTCCAGCAGCATAAGGCCCACCTGTCAGCTCACCTGGCCCTGACACTTATTCAAACTGTCTTTCTGTCACTTATACAACACTCTTGATGGCATTTCCTGGCAGGTTCTATCGCTCAGTGTATCACAGTCTGGAAAACATTAGAATCATGGAAGGCTGCCTTGAGTCTCAGGAGCTGCTGTTAAGTGTTTGGCAGTGTCACAAGGCTGAGCCACCTGCCTAGAAGAAGTTTTCCTCACCAGAAAATTCTACCCTCTCTGTCACCTCCAAAACTCACATATTCATAAGTGCTACATTGTCTCTGTGCTCTATGCATGGTAGTCTGTGTGAAAATCATGGTATTTAACACAACAAAACCAAAACAGTGTGGCAAAACCTCAGACATCTTAATCTCTGCTCGGACGCCTGCCTTCTACCGTCCTTTCAGACGTGGACCACCTGATGGCTATGTAATGAACTCAAATGGAAACATTCTCATTCCTAATTCTCCTCTGCTCCTCAAAGGGAAAAAAAATGAAAATAAAGCAAAAATGTACAGATGAGTCAAAATTATAAAAATCCTATATCTATAACAGAGACTTAGTTCAGACTGATACAATGCACCAGCTCCTTTTGCCAAATCTTTCATAATTATTTGTTTCACTGAAAAAATCTTGCAGATCAGAGGTCTCCATGTAATACTGTGCATCCTAAAGAGAATAGTATGGAATTTCAAAGAAAAGGGCAGATACACTTTGAAGCTCAGAACTCTCTGGTTTCATTAGGTAGGAGCTGACAACAGAGCCTGACATCAGAGAGAGGTGGAAGTAAGCATTTTAGAGCTGTATCACTCTATAATACTGGAAAATTAATTTGTACTGTGCAGACATCCAACGATTGCTCTTCACCAATGCCACTGCCAGTAGAGAATCAGTTCATTAGCTGGGCTGCAGAAGATGGTCGAGCTTCTCAGCAGGGTATCTAAACTCTTTCCCACATGACCAAGGTCTCTCAGGGACTAATTTCATACAGTTGGGAAAGAGGTACAGTCAAAAACATAAGTTTTGTGCTTTGTGTCAGGACTAACAGAGAGGGAGGATGGCATTTGAAATCAGGCCAGGAAAGGGAAGGAAACAATGTTTCACCTCTTTGAGTGTTTAATTTTAATGGTTATTTTTAATTGAAGAAAATAAACTCCTTGAGAAAACCAAGCACTCAGAACTGTGTTATTTCTAGTGGGGTAAGACTAACAGCTTTATCCCTAGCACACTATCATTTAAATGGGAAGGTTTTTGGAGGATGGGAGGGTTTCTAAGGTCTAATGGGTCTACTTTCCTGTTGAGGACCTTTTTCCAAACTTGGTTCTTTTTCAAATGCAGAGAAAGCCCCAAGCCCTGCAATGAGGCTTTCTTCCGATCTGATCTCCCTCATCTATCTCGTAATACCCATTGCCACTCCTAAAGCAAGGAAGCTGAGGCTTCATATCACCCCCTCCTGTCCCTGTTGCTGCCACGGATAAGGGTTAGAAGGGCTTACTCCATTTTTTCCCCCTTTTGATACCTACCTCAGAGTGCTTCCTTTCTCCTTGTAACTTAAAAAAAAAATAATAATTTGAAGTATGACTAAAACCTTATCAGTGCTAACAGAACAGATCAGTAGGGAAAGCTCTGACTTGAAAGCATGAGAACAAGGGTAGGGATCCCCAGAACCCATGTAAAAGCTCGACATGCTAACACATACCTGTATACTCAGTGGCTCTGCTGCAGCAAGACGAAAGGTGGAGATGGAAGAATCCCTAAAACTCCAGGGCCCAGTTCACTCGGCATGGGGAATAACATTCAACAGAGAGGAGATAAAGAATGATACCAGAAGTTGTCACCTGATGTCTACACGCACACAGTGATAGGTGTGTGCAAACACCATGTGTACACACAAGCATACACAACACATAATGGACTTCCTTATAGCCTGTTTGCTCTCCGTTGATGTGGCTGTACGTTCACTCTGTTGTGAACAAGTGCAACGTAGAAGGTAAGAGATGCTCACTCGTGTGTCTACATCTACATCCGCAAGTCTACAACAGCCCTTCTTGCTCAAGTTCTTGAGCCCAAATGGAAAGAACACAAAGACTTGGACCTGATACAACTCCCCTCCCACAACAGCAGCAAAGACAAATTTCTAACTATTTAAATTTGATTTCTGTGTGCATTATTCCATAGAAACACAGCTATGTTTTGTTTTTAGTTTCCATGGTGTTATTAGGACATTACTACAGTTCAGCTGCATTATGGCTGAAATAGGCTTTTGTGAGTGACTGGGGAACTGAAACACATTTTGCAGGAAAAAAATGAACTTATAAATCAAACTTCTTTTCAGTGAATAGTAAGGAGAAGATTGGTAATAGTAGGTATTACGTTTTTATTTGAATATATCTTATATTACAAACCTGATGTCAAACGCAAACGGGTAGAACTTTCTAAAATCATTTTATAACTCTCCTCCACACAGCTTCCAGCATTTATCCACATGCTGAAACTAATATGTGTGTATGAACCTGTTCAGTAAATATTAGTTAAAACTGATTTACTAAGCATGATAGACCTAGCTTTTTCTTTTACTTAACTCACTGGCTCATCAAAGCAAGTTTGTTACCAATTACTTTTTATTGAAGCTGCTTTTTATTTCTCAGATTTATTACTATGGTTTTGAATATCCAAATGGAAACAAATAACAACAACAAAACCCTGTGTGGTGTATTAGTTAGGAGCTTGCTGAAGAAACGCGAGGGTGCAAAAGGATGCTGCTAAGCCCTCTGCAGCCCGAAGACTGTCTGGGCTAAGCGGCTGCTCAGGATTAGTCTCCTATTCTTGGGGATATTTCATTTCTTGCTCTTTTCAAAAGGGCAGAGCCATCACTGGGGTCGCTTCTGACAAACCTGTTTGTTTTCTTTTCTCTACATGCAAGAGCCAGCTTCACTGGCTTCCCCCTGCCCCACACCACCTCCTGCCTGCACCCTTCCCTCCTCCTCTTTCTTTCTTTCTCCTTTCTCTTTTGAAAACTCTAATGACTAGAATAAACTAAAATGTCAACATTTGCAATTCTGGAGCTTCATTTGAGCAATAAAAATAATAATTAAAAGGGTAAAACCTTAGAGAGAGTTCTTCATTTTATATGGTTTGCCAGCAATGATGCACATTCAAAAAAAAAAAAA
>JADRCD010180263.1:0-22452 GCA_019843815.1 Montemys delectorum
CACAAAGACAGCCTCTGAGTCCCTACCCCACCTTGTTCTTGTTCTTTTCAGACATTTTTCCAGAGTGTGTTTAGCCAACCACCTCTGGTAGACGCATTACCTTTCCGATTGGTAACCTCACAGGCTACGCCTTGGAAGCCAGCAGGACAGATGCACTCACAGCGGGATCCTGAGGAAAACAGGCAGAGAACATGATCACACCCTGGAAAACCCGACCCAAGAGCTCAACCCCAAGCACCTGCATTTCCATCAGGTAGGCATGAGAACAAAACAGTGAGTGGGATGTTCTGTAATGTGCAGACAGGCGAGACCTGCGCCTTTCCTGGGCAGGAAGGGCCCTCAGGAAGGGGTGTTTATTGCCATTATGAGGATTGTATGATGCCATTGAGAAAATTTGCTCCATAGTTGATCTTTGACTCACACTTCTATGCTTTCAGGATCAGATGCCACCTTAGCATTCCCTGAGGCCAGCCATCTCTCACCACAAGTAATAGTCTGGTCTCTGCTTAAGCTCCTCTAGGGAGGTCCCCACTATTTGAGTCTTGCCTCATCTACCTTTGGCAAGTTCTGAACCTTTGGAAGTGCTTCTCTATATTAGGAACCTGACCCCTTGGAATATCTCTCATCTGATCATGAAGAATGTCTCCTCAGGACAGACTCTGTGGATGTCCTCACCAGACTCCGTATTACCCTGTGCCTCTCTTCTACAAGCTGGCAGACACCAGCTGCTAAGTTCTAAATCTCTTGCAAAGCAAGAACCACTACAGTGATCCTAGACCTAAGTTCTGAGCTGCTGAGCTGATCCCACTTCCTGTGAATTGACCATCATGCTCACAGCTCCAAGCTTCAGCTAAATGCTGCTCTAACACACGAGGCCCCCTGGGGCTGGAGTCTAGATACCCTGACACCCAGGGCAGAATCCCCCTGCTGCCACTTTGCTGACTTCTTGGGAAGTAAAAGTGGGCAACGGGTTGCCCCAGAGTCAGCACCCCTGCAGATGATACTTCCCACGAGGAACCCCAGGGCTCTGAAAAGTGGTACCTTTCAGGACAGGGACTCCATTGCCTCTGCAAGGAGCACAGTGGCAGGAGCTGACCTCCATCTGGAATTCTTCTAGCGCCTTCTTTATGTTCTGCTTCACTGTGCTGGAGTATGCAAAGTCTGTGGCTGTCACAAGCTCATACAGGGGCTCAGCCTGGGACAGAAGAGACAAAATGCACATCACCGAGAGGCCAAAGCAAAGCTACAGGGGAAGGACAGTCAGAGAGAGTAGTGCATGGAGAATGTAGGAGGGTACCCCTCAGAACAGGACAAAGGCTACATACGGCATGCTGCTAGATGCCCTCCTCTCTGCTTCCCCCGCCTGGGAGATACAAGTTCATCTGTTCAAGCTCAATTCAATTAACAAGGAATACCTACTAAGTGCTAGACATGAATCTAAAATAACTGTAATGTGAGAATCTATTCCTAGGGACTTCCGAAGCCAGAGGCAGACACTAGTGTAAACAGTGGCTTAGAGACAGTCTCTGACTTGAGGTTAGACTTGAGATCTCTGAGCCTTAGGAAGGGAAGACAATGATTCCCCTTTAGTTAAAGCATATTTGTGAACTTCCCAGGCTAGTGACAGCTTCTGTCAAGAGTACTGTACTGCAGCCAGTGTCAGGGGATCTGGCCCAGTCAGCTCCTGGGTCATGAGAAGCATAAAGCTCCCGGGGTACAATGTTGCCAAGCTGTGTTCCGCAGGTCCCGTGGGTCAAATGCATTTCTGCCTTGATATTTTCAGTTCATGATAGGTTTATCTGGAACCAGCCCCACAGTGGGTCAAGGTGCATGGTTTCTACACCACAGGATTTCACAGAGTAACAACCAAGCCAACACAGAGAAGCAGATGCTGGGAGGGATAGGAGGAACAGGGAGAAGTGGGGCAGAAAGGGGCTCATCTGCCTTGATGTGCCTGGAAGGTGATCATTTGGCAGCTCTCTGGCTTGCTTTAGGATTGTAGTCCCTGCAACATCGCCTTCCACTTTTATGGGAGTCACTCATGTTATCGAAAAGCTCACTCCAGGAAGCCTCACCCCAAGGCTCACAGTCTCTTCCCTCAGAGGCCTCTGCACTATTCATTTGAAAATATTCTGCTTTCCAAATGTTTCTTTGTAATCTTTAAACTTTTTTCATACGAAGTCACCATTTTCTTCTCTGATTTGATAGTAAGCTCGCAGGGAGAGGCTTGGCACTGCTCACTCTTCCATTGGGCACAGCCTCAGATTAAGGGTAAAGAGGATGGCTGGCTGAAGAGGGTCAGAGTGAGGCAGTGGGCATGGGAGACGGGGCAAGGGTTAGAAAAGTACAAGCGGAATCAAAAATCGCAGGTGTTGGTCACTCTGCACATGCGCATCACTGGCTATGCCATCTACGGGTGAGAAGAACTAGGGGCCGCCTGCTGATTTGCTGTGTTCTGTTGCTCTTAGGGACGCAGCTCCAGGGCCTGGTTCCTCTCCAGATTTTGTTTGTGATCCTGTCCTAATTCAGCCCTGGAGAGTTTAGGGTCTGTCTAAATGCAGGCAATCATGCCTAATAGAAGCCTCCAGTGGGAAGAAAATTGCTTCCATTTCTTAATGCATCTGATGCTGACCTTCGCTCCAGTGGGCAAAGCAAGGCCCCTTGGAGGTCCCATTGTCTCACCGGTCTGTGGTCAATGAATTGATCCAGAGGCTGTTTTCAGAGAGACCAGCCTACTGGTCCCACATGGGGGAGGGTGAAAGGAGGGGAGCTTGGTTCACACCACTGACAAGGTTCTCAACAGTCGGCTTTTGGCTTTTGCTCTGAGCTCCTTGAAAGGCTTACTTTAACAACTGTGGCGTTCTCCTACCAAGACACAGCGCTAGCTGGCAGCCAAATCTGAAAAAACCTCCCTACATACACTGTACCTCAGAAACTGATGAGCTTCTGGCCTCACGACAAGGTGATGATTAGTGCAATTGTCAGATGAAGAATAGCTCCAGGTGGTCACATGACTCATTAAAGCACAAACAAACAAACAAACAAACAAACCAGAACTCCAAGATGAAAATCCTGGTACTACCATCAATCTTGGAGTCCAAAGCCTGTCTCCCCTCCTAGTTTAGTATGGTTACTAATAGAGCGTCTCAGGAGTTTCCGTCTCTAGCCTCACCCCCGTGTTCTCCAGAGTTTGCAGGCTATGATGGTTTTCTTAGGTGCAGCAGAAACCCCATGGCTTCAGGGCAGCTACTTACATTTATGTTAATATGGCTGTGGCCAGTATTTGTTCATTGTCTTGTTTTCTTGTCTTCCTTCTCCTTCATCCCTTCTTCTTTCTCTTCATTTCTTCTACCGCTCTCTTCTGCATCTCTCTCTTAGATACTCCATCTTGAATACGATGGTCACTGGGTCTTCTTTAACACACTTGCCCTTGGGAATTTTTTTTTTTCCTATCATAGCATTTTGAGGGGATGTTGGAGAATACCTGTTATGCTCCAGGCAAATCTCTGCACTGCACCCTGTTCTTAACCATGTCAGATAATTGTCACCAGAGCTAGCTACAACAGGAGATAGAGGACATACGTGCTGCATACACACCCCCTAACTCTTCAAAGCAGTTTGAGGACTGAGTGGTTCTCCATCTTCTCCTGCTACAGTTGAAAAAGCTGGGGCACAGAAAATTTAAATAAACTGACAAAAGTGTCACCTCTACCAAGAGTGGGCTATGAATTGTTAATATCATGCTTTGTTGCTTGCTAATTCGTATATATATTTTTAGACTTATGGATAGCCAGATAATCATACCACATTGGTGTATAAATGTAATTTTATATCTTACAATTCACTTATCACAGTGTGAGGCTCTCCCAGTGTGCCTCAGCCTGTGCTGATAGAATGACTTTCCACAGCTTTAGGATATAAGGTTAGATTCGTTGCTTATGCAGCTGCTCTTCTTTTTAGCCTCCAGTTGGTATCTTTGCCCTTTTAGCCTTTGCTACCACAAGTATCCAACCCAGTCTGTCGTTACACATATTTATTTACAAAAAATTAAAACCAGATCAATAGCTGACAACATTTGTAACAGTATGGAGATATTGGATTGAAAAATATCTCCCTAGACTAGAGTCAAATTACGTTGCCATCTTACCTCACAAAAGGGCCCACTCAGTACTGACAATGCCTTAAGTATTACAGATTTTAAATCATTGTCAATTTGATGGGTGAAAATAACACTGTTATGATGTTGTTTTTTATTGGTAGACAGGTTAAAAGTTTGGAAATGTATTAGTCAACTGACGGGTGTCCACTTCTTTAGAGATTGTACCTTTCTTATGAGTTGTGTCATTTTTCACACGATAAAGGGCTTATTTGTGGTAAGTTGTCATCGTCATCATCATCATCATCATCATCATCATCATCATCATTGGTGAACTATCTGCCTATCTGATATGTTGACATCTACCTACTGACTAACATTTGTTTTTCTGGTGTATGTGTGTGTGTTCATGTTGGTGCACATGGGGGCCAGAGATCTCAACTTTGGGTGATGTTCAGCATCCACGTGTCTTGTGTTGTTTTGAGGCAGTCTCTCAGTGACCTGGCACTCACTGATTAGGCTAGGCTGTTTGGCCAGTGAGCCCCAATTGTCTTCCTGTCTCTGCCTTCTCAGCACTGGGATTACAAATACAGCCCGCTACACATGGCTTTTTAAAATAAGGGTTGTAGGGATTTGAACTCTGGTCTTCATGATTGTACAGTGAGAATTTTACTACTGGGCCATCTTCTAAGTGCATAGCTGACAGGGTTTTACTAAAATAGTGCTAACACATTACATTTTACAGCGTCTTTTGCTTTGAGAAAATCAAGACTTAAACTCTCCTTTTGGACATAGCCTCTCAAAGGCAGGCTTACATGTGATAGGGCAACAGGACACTCCAAAGCCAGCCAGAGTAGGGCTGCAGCTCTGCAGAGGAACATGTGGTAGAAATGTAGCTTCTCAAAATCAGGCTTGCACATGCTAGGGGTACATCTCTTTAGAGGAAAGTTTGCAGATCGTAGGGCTACAGGTCCCCAGAGGCAGGTTTTCATGTGGTAGGGCTACAGTCTTCAGAGGTGGATTTGTGCATGGTAGGGCTGCAGGTCCTCAGGCTTTCCATGTTCCGACTACGGACAGGTGAGCAGGAGCATGGAGTGAAGTAACTGAATTCTTCTGGCCATCTTCAGAGCCATTATCAGCTGTTATCTGAATGTTGGAATGACCATATTGGGCAGCGCTATCTTTCCAATACTTCTTGGACATGTGTAATTGGGAAATTGACTCATATTGAACTAAGATGCTAAGGTTTGCTTGTTTCTCTGCAGCATGACCCTGGCTATTTGGACCTCTGTGTGAGCACCATTCATATTTTCTCTTCTACCCTAGGCAATTCAATGTCTCCTTCATCAGTTTCAGTCCAAGTGTACCATCTAGCTACCTTGACCCATGCAGAAATACATGCAGATGACAGACAGTGTCCATTTAAACACAGGACACCCAGTTACATCCAGATGTCAGGTAAGGAACAATTAAAGAGTCAGTATATTCTGTGTGATACATAGGAGATGCTTGAAACCAAGACAGTTATCCCTTCCTTATCTGAATTTCAAAGCTGGATGATCTGTATTTTCATCTGCTGTATCTGACAACCCTTTTTGTTTTGTCTCAAAATGCCTGGGGAGTTTACCCACTGAGGAATATTTCACCAGGCCACGAGCTTTATCCTTTAAAGACCTAAGGTCATTGATACACTGCATGCTGGAATGACTTCAGTGTTTGATTTTTACTCCTAGGGGATACATTTGTTCCTAAAAAGAAAACATGTCAGCAGGGTGTGTTGCAACATTGTTTTGTTTTGTTTTCAGTGCTTCTGCTTAGGTTTCAACCTGCATTGTGGGTGCAGGGCAGAGTCTGTACTATACGCCTAATGAATGTATGGGCACACTTAATCTCATCCTTGGCTCCGGAAGGAGTCTTCATGTCTTAGATGTCTACTTCTGTACCGTATCTATCACATTTCTCTCCCGTTAGTGTTTGAATCTCTTTGTCTTTTGTTTCCGTATTATAAGAGCATTTTTATAGTACCTTCCACCTCACTGACTTGATTTTCTGCAGTGTCAATTCTGTTCTTTATGGTTTCCAATGTGGGTTTTAATTCTGCCATTGAGCTCTCGGTTCCCCACATCCAGCTACTTCCCTTTCATCTGATTAGTGTCTAAACAGCTCAGCTTCTATTTTTATTTCATAAATTCCTCGTTTTCTTGAATTTTATTGTTGTCACAAAGCAAATGCATTCTCAGATTTACTTCCACCTTTCTATTTTATAGACATGTGCTCATTTTCTGCAGCTTGAACATAATTCCCATCTTTTGTGTTAAAACAAATCTCTTTATTTATCCATTGTCATCTCTAACTCTTCTTTTAACAAGGCGCCACCTCTTCCTGTCTGTGCTTACCTAGAAATGACACGAGCTGGTTCTTGCTTGCATACCTTGCGTCTGCAGAAATCTCAGCTCAGCTCTTCTCAAAGGACACGTTATTCTACTCAGGCAGTGGCGCAGAAATTGTTTATCCACTGGGCTTTCCTCTCCTGAAAATCAACTCCAGCCTCCTGCAAAGCTGCCTCAGTAGAGAGGCCCTGTTCTGAGATAATGTGAAGCAGCCGGCAGTTTCTGAGAGCAGAGAGAATCCATAAAGCAGAGGGATGGATGAACATGTGTTTTCAGTGCAGGTGACAGATGCGCAGAGGTGCACAGAGGTCTTCTGCACTTCTGCCTCTCTCCTGCTGTGCTCCTCCAAATACTCTCCTCTATCATGCTCCACTTGACATCCTCGGTTTGAGCTCGTGTGACCATCCCTAGTTCAGACAGTCACATTTTTCCTTACTGGGTAACCAGGCCATGGTTCCTAGGTTTCCATGGTTCCTAGATATCAGGTTGCATACCACAGGGCAGAGCTAAAATTCAGATACCTATTTTCCTCTCAAGTCCCTGTTACCTCTCAGACCTGGCTGTGATGCCATCTGGTATCACCATGGTATCAATCAAGCTTGGATTTCTCTGGAAGCTGCCTATAACCCATGGCTGGCTGTATCTCGATTGTGACTGTCGGTACCTGCGCGCTGCGTGTCACTCCTGACTAAGTACAGAGGCAAAAATTGAATGGCAGCCTTCCTGTTCTGTGAAGCTGTTCATCTGATACACAAATACAGGTCCTGTTGGAAAATCGTCAGGGTCAGGACTGCAGAGTCAAGGTCCAGCCTCCCATCTTCCCTCCTTGACTGCAAAGAGAACTCTCAGGGGGTGGACATCAGTCCATCAATGACAGTCCAGACAGCAGCAAGAAGGGAGTGATGTAAGGCACACGATGGGTACCGTGCAGACGTCCCCGCAGGCAGGGACCTACCATGGCTGATGTGTGTGACAGTTCTGTTTTAACAAGCATCTGTTTAGTTTATTTACAGCTGCAAGGTTCTTGTGTGGGAGTGAGGTGGTTAGAATCATTATTTCTCTTTCTTTTTTTCTTTTCTTTTTTTTCTTTTTTCGAGGAAAGAGGTCAGATTCTCTTGTCTAGACCTAACAGACTCTTGAACGGTCACAGATGGCCATGACCTTCCTGACTCTTGACTTGTCACAAAAGAAGTCAAGTGCATTAAACTTGGAGACTACTGAGAGCATCACTCTAGATAAGGTTCCCGATGCCCTAGCAGAGTGTTGTGAACTCAGCAGGTGTTCCAAACAACAAGCTATTAGCATAACTTTTTGCACTACCCTAAGAGGTGGGTGTGCATGCTGCTGACTACTGCCCTCCCTAAGTGCCTCTTTTGTGTAGGCAAGTCTTTGTTTTCCTCTGGTATCTCCTTAAAGCATGGTAGATGGTTCCCTTAGTAGCTTGGGGACCAGTAGAGGAACTTGGGATCTTTAGGTGGCATGGAGTGCTGTATTCTAACCTATTCAGTTCACATCTGTTTTCTATTCTAATGCAAGTAACTCAAGCATGGGGCTCGCGCCTTGATGAACTACACGTTCCATACACAGCTCATTGCAGACTCTCTGAATCCATGTTCTACACAGAGGTGGAATGGGTATAAAGGCTGCGTTACCTTGATCTTGATGATTGCTGGGTTGTACTGCACAGCATCACCCCATTCCTTCATCAGTTCAGCAGTTGGCAGCTCCCTGTATGCCAAGGTGGTGATGTACTCACTTGTCCCTCCTCGCACAAGAACTACTAAGTCTTCTACCATGGTGCTCCTCTTATTTCTGTCTGGAATGGGCAGGAATCAAAGGATCTATTTTTATGCCTTGGAATTTACCGCAGCTAAACAAACCATTGAGATACTACAATTTGTAGATTTGTAGGGAATGTGTCTGGGAGACAGGGGAGAACAAGACCTGTTCCTGACCATAGGGAAGTGATAGGGTCTAGGATAATTGGAAACTTAACCCAATTATGCATAGCACAAATGAGGAAAACAAGGAAGGAATATTTATGATGAACAAATTCAAATGCCTGTTACTGAATTAATGTATAGGAGATAGAGATAGATAGATAGATAGATAGATAGATAGATAGAGAGATAGAGAGATACACAGACAGAGAGAATTGTACATAGATGATAGATATACAGAAAAACATAAGTAAATAGACATGCAGATGGGAAATAGATGACAGATAATAGATTTGTAAATAGCTGTTAACAGGGAGGGAGGCATTGTAATTAGTGGGGCTTTGTGGGTTCTGACAATGTCCTGTTCAGGGACCTGGATAGGCACTAAGCTACAAGCTGTCTTAAAAGAACCCCTATGTTTTATATATCCAGCTCCGCCACTATGAACAAGTAATCAAGAATATAAACAGTTCAATCTCAAGTGCAAGTGTCTGCTCTAAGCTGGCAGCTAATTCCTATGTTTGTGATTTACTAGATGCTGTTTCCAGTGTGGGATGCTTCACATGACAGGAACTGGGAAGGAGCAGAAGAGCTACAGACAGAGCACTGCCATTGGGCCTCATTCCTACTCGACATGTACTAGACTCCCATCTCCTCAGACTCCATACATGCCTTTGCTCCTGGACCCTGACTCTACACTTTCACCCCCAACTCAAGGGTCTCTATTTCTGCCATGTGGCCTCTGCCATGTGACTGGTGGTATGTCACATTTCCTAATCTCTTTGGCATGCCTTGTCTTGGCTAAGGCTCAGTCTCTGTGATCTTGCCTTGGCCCCCACCATTCTATATCCAGCCAGTCCAACTCTTAGCCCCGAGAGCAAAGTGATACTATTTGCAAGCTCTGCAAACTCTATCCTAAGGTTTCAGCCTAAATATTGGCCTTTTTGCCTTCTATCTACTCTACATGGCCATTGTGAAAATGAGAATTCAACCTCATTCATTTTTATGTATTCTAGTAGGAAGTAGGTAGATAAAGATTATTATGTTCATTGAAATGCATTGTAACATTCCACACTTAAAGAAAACCTGGGACCAATGGTGCTGAGGAGAGAAAGGTTGAAAGTGCAGAAGTCACATGAAGCTGTCTCACCTTTGATTTCATTCAGAATGTCATTGCATTTCTTATTGGACACGCCCAATTTGAGATAGACTTTATAGATGGTACCACCAATCTGAAAACCGACACCAGCACAGGCAGAAACATGGTCAAGAGTGTAATCTGCAGAAAAAGGGAAAGATGTTCATGACCTTCTAGGTAACTTTCTCTGTGCCTTTTCTTGTGATTGACTCTAACTTAAAACCTTCCTGGCATCGGAGTTAAAATGAACATGTCATCAATCTGAAGACAAGAGGTACAGTGAGAATCACAGAGACCCTGTGAAGATCAGTTGCAAGTTCCTGTTCTCAATATTTGCATCTTCTAAAGAGGTCCCAAGCTCAGAGCTATCCTCTCTAAAAGCTAGACTCTTTATTCAGCGTTCTCTTAGTTAGGGTTACTTTTGCTGTGATGGACTATCATGACCAAAAAGCAACTGAATCTTGATTTAAGTCTGGCTGAAGAAACGAGAGGGTCGTTAGCTACTAGGCTTCCTAGCATTTTTACTGTAGACTATAACTTCCTTAAGCGTATTCCAAACCCTTGAAACACAAATCTCATTGAAATAATGGGTGTTGCAAGAAAAAAGAAAAAACCCATGTGATCATGCAAATTTGCTAACTGCATGAAATGGAAATTGAGAAATTGTATTTTTTCCCCTTAGGCAGTTCTCTGGAAAACTTTTAAGGGTCACATCAATTTTATTTTTCCCTCCATTGTGTGACTTTCTAAGCCACTTATAGGGGGGAGTTTTAGAAACCATAGAAAGAACCTTTGGAACAACTCTTTTGGAGGAAGGTACCTTTGGTGGACTTAAGTCCTGAACACATGCATTTACATTATATGTCCTCTTGCAAGTACATTGGAATTATATCTAAGTCCTATCTACTAATAGGACTATGTGATCTAGACCAGTTCATATAACCAGACAAGTGCCAAATCCTGAGACAGAATACTGGATTGGAAAGCAGGATTCACACCCTATACGGGTAGTTGAAGACATTTGGAAAAATCAGGAATGCCTGAAGGCAAGATGGAGGGAAGGAGAGGAGTGTTGGGATTGACCATAGTCTATGGACTACATTAATGTGACCCCTCACTAAACTGTCATCTGCGGACCTTGAGCATGATCTCCAGGGATGGCTGAAAGACAGAATTGGGGTATAACCTTGGTCCTACTGGAACAGATCAATCACTTCAAAGATTTGTCCGTAATTCACATTTGTGAGAGTAAATGGAACACTGGCCCCAGGATGAGCTTATTAACTGTAAAAATTAATATAAGGAGTAAGGAAATGGCTCAGCAGGCAAACTGCTTGTCCTATAAAATAAGGAGCAGAGCTCAGATTCCCAGAAATCCATGTGAAGGTCAGATGGGCATGGTGCTCTCTATACAATTACAGCCCCTGAAGGTAGTGTCCCACAGCAAGCTGGCTAGGGAGACTCGCTATATCAATCAACACACTATTATATACATGTGAGCCCACATATGTGTGTATAATAGTATGCTCATACACATGCAAAAATAAAAAACCCAACCATGATATACATACACACATACACAAATACATGACAAATGAAACAGAATATAAAATTTGAAGGTACAACTGAAGAAACTTGGTGAATAGAAAAGAAGGAAAAATAATTGAGGTTGATGCCTAAGATTTTGGCTTATGTCTCTGGCTGGGTGGTGGAAATATTTTTGAGATGTGAAAACTACAGAGGAAGCCAGGTGCGGTGATCTGGTGATTCAGGATGCACATGTGACTCAGTGCACGAGCTTGGATCTGATTGGACATAGTTAGTCGTGGAAAGGAGGATCAGCCAAAGAGAGGGCTGTACTGGGAGGACTGACACAGCCTAGCCAAGGCCCCTGTGAAGATACAGCCGGGCCAGTGGAGGAAAATGGGAGCACAATTCATGACTCTTGCTCTAAGCATTAGTGTAAGACTCTCCTATGCTAGCCATCCCTCCTGTGCTAGCCAAGAATGGCATGTCCCTCAGGCAGCGCACCTCCTCGCTCCATGGCATCTTTGTTCATGATAAGCGTGTACTCATAGATGCCCCCAAGCACGGCTTCAGTGATGAAATGGGTCCCAAAGTCACGGAAGAGATCTCGGTATTCCCCATAGCTATACTCCAGGGGCAGGCTCTTGACCCTCTGAAGAAACTCGTAATGGAGCATGAGGTTTCTGGACTTCAGCTTGTAATGTGCAACTTCAAGGACAGAGCGTGCATGCAGAAACTTGCTTTTCTAGATGAAATACCAGCATAGGGGGAAAAAAAAATCAGACTTTTACACTTAGCAATCGTGAATGGGAAGATGAACTTTACATTCAGTTTTTGCCGAGGGTTGTCACACTTATGATTCCTTTAGGATATCTGAGGGAAGATTTCAATTCTCATGAATATTCCAGCATCCTCTTTATGTTGAGTGAGTACTGATCTTGTTACAGGAGCAAATGCGGACAGTGAAGGAGAACCAGAAATCTGCACTACAGAATGAATGTAGCCACTAGAGGCCACTCAGATGGGGGTAGAATTTGCTAACTTGCAAGCCCTTCACCCTTTGCCTATGTCTTTTATAAACAAGACCCCAAACAATTCAAGTCCCAAAGTGCTTTGGGAAGGAGTGCTCTTGGCAGGAGTCAGCAAACCATAGTCTACATACAGAACATATCTACCATCTGTTTTGCAAACACTTACATATTCCCATTCACTTACATATTGTCTCAGTTTTTGTCACACTGTAGTGGCAGAGTTGTGTAGTTGCAACAGAGACCCTTCCCTCAATATTATGTAAAGCCTCAATGTTTTGCTCTGGTCCTTTTCAGACAGAGTCTGGTGTCCTCTGGAGTATAGACTAGATGCTACTGTTGCCAGATGCAAGCTAGGTATCAGAACATGTGAGATGGGGGGTCCTTGTATGGGAGAAAGCAGAGATGGAGGAAATGGGGATCCAGTCTATTTTAACCAAGTCTTGCAGCTGAAGAGCTATGCAGCCTTGATTGTGCGGTCACTGAAAACCCATACTGTTCATCCTGGCTTGCTGTCATGCCATCCTCCTGTCCAGTGGCTCAGAACCTCTTTCCTCCCACCACCACTGCCTAACTAGTCACCGGGAACTTGCATCACACCTTTTCCAAACTTCCTAGGTTCTAGCTCCTTCCTGCAGCTCTGTGAAAGTTGTCAGAATCAAAATGGAGCTGGCTGTGTCAGCCCTAACAAAAAGTAAGTAAGTAAAAATGCGCCAGGCTTGGAAGTTAGGAAGGATGAGTGATCATACCCGATTGTCTAACCATAGGAGCTGCCGGGAAGACAGCCACAGCAACTGTATACAAAACCACACTACTTCAAGGGCCGTTGCCCAGCAACTGCCTGGCTTCCCATGCTCTTGGCTCCTTGTGGACGAGGATCTTTGTTTGCAATTCCCTCATTTTTACCTTTAGAAACTTTCTTTGCTTCAGTCCCCTTGAGACGTGCATAACTTACTATAGCCTGCTTATTCCCATCGCACTGTTCTGCAGTTCCCAAATACACAAAGGCATCCTCTGGGAGTCTTGCTATGATTGTTATTCAAGTTGATGTATTATTATAAAACTTCCCCTCTGTTCTCCCTTTCCTTGCTAACCTGTTTTCAGTGCCCTAGTCACAGTCAAGATCCTAAGCCTCTGATAATGATATAATAATACACCTTCCAGGCGAAACCAAAACCAAGCAAAACGTGGGTGCATTCGCTCACTGTTGCCTTCAGAAGCAATCTACTCTCTTACTTTGGAGACATATCCTTCACATTCTATCCACCAGTGCTCTGAGCAGTGTCAGCTGCCCTGACATTGAAGCGTTCCTCTCTATGCCTATCCACACCCATTAGCCACACAGTGTAACGACCCTCATCCAACTCTGTAAGGATCTCCAAACCCACATGAAATAGTTGTGTGCTCACTCGCCCCTCTGCTTCTGAGCTCTTCCCTTTCTTCTGGTCATGAGTTTACCTGCCTTTCAAATCCCTATTTAGCTCTTGATTATTTAATACAATCCCTGGAAGTCCCAGACAGACGCTCCTTTTTTTAAGCTTGTATAACATATCCCTTCTATTTCCTTTAGGATATACATTATGTTATATTGCAGCTGATATAAATGATTAACAGTGATTTATTGCTTACAGGCTTACATCTCCCACTGGACTGAGATTACGAAGGCGAGACAATTTGTTATATATTTTAAAGAGAGCTTCAAGAGACAAGTATGGAGATGTGCAACACAAAAACTTACAAATTTTAAGGAGATAGAAATGCTGATTACTCTGATTTTGTCATCATATATTACATATATGAAGCAAATTATCACATTGTAACCCATAGATATTTGATTTTTCAGATAATACATTTAACCATACAAAAAGGACCTTGTAGAACTTGTGTTAGGACCCAAGGCTTATGTCTAGTGACATACATGTTAGCTGTGTAAAATTGGCTATTCGTACTGGGGAGGCAAGTTCAGGGGGGAGGCAAGAGGAGAAAGAAGGCAATACATGAAGATGCCCACTGATTTCCCTTATAATAAAGCAAATTCTGGTGGTTGGTCCTGCCCATCATTCCTACAGCTCCATGGTGAGTGCCTACTATGTGCCATCCTGTCAAGAGAGGAAGAAAGCAGGTCTGTCCCCAAGAAGGCCCAGCCTAACTCGTCTTACCGAGTCAGCAAATGGAAGATAGCTCCAGACTACTTAATGCTGGCCACTTGATCCCCACTGGTAACTATATCTGTAGCAGGGGCCTGATTGAGATTTCTTTTCTTTTCCTTTTTTTCATATAAACCATTGTAAACTTAGGGCTTGGTCTCTTTTCTTTCATAACCCCTTAATTTCCTATCACATCAGTCCTGAGCTGAAAATTCTCAATAACTAATAACAAACACACACCTTCTTTACACAGAACTCAAGGTCTCAAAGCTGCCCATCACCTGTTTCTCTAACACATCACTCCAACTGCTTCCTGCTCCCTTGCTTTGTTACCTCATGGTTACCAAGGAAGACACAATGATTAGATTAGCATTGTGGAACATCTCTGGGGCAGCACATGCATTCGAAGGGCAAGATGGGAGTCACACCGTGTGTCAGGACAGCACAAGGCAAAGCTACCTGGGCTAGTAACCACATGGGAAACTGGTAAGAGGTAGAAAGAAAGCAAGAGAAGGGGGGGTGTAAAGGCAATCCCACCAGATGCCTAAGAAGTCCCAAAAGTGTTGGGTCACATTCCAGACACTTACCTCCAACAAAGGTCAAGTTGCAGTGGGTTGAAAACCCTTCAAATTCATAAGTTTCATTTGGGAAAGTCTGCTTATTAAGCATATTGAAAACCAAAGGAAAAGGCTTATCAAAAAAACAAAAAACAAAACAAAAAACAAAACAACAACAACAACAAAAAATCAAAAAAACAAGAAAATACCATTCCATGGGTAAGTCAATGTGAAACTAAGACATGATTTATGAAAACGTTATTGTTTACTTGGACCAGGTGGAATGTGGTATACAGACACAACCATGAGCATAAAATAAGACACATACATTTAAAAGCAATACTCTGATTTTTTTCAAGAGCAAGAGAAAACTTTAAGTTTTAAAGGTGGGTAGGGGTTGGTAGGAGGATCTGGGAGGAGTCGGGGAAGGGCAATGAATAGGATTAGAATATGTTTATGAAACTCTCAAAGAATAAGTGAAAATACCATTTAAAATGAATAAATAAAAGCATTAAACAGGCACTTACAGTGTGGGAGAATCGTTTGGTTCTGCTAATGTAATGTTTGCCTTCGTTGCTTTCTACTTTCACTCCAAACTCAACAAGCTTATCCACTTTAAAACCAAGGTTGAAACTAGACTTGCTGGTTGCTTTTCTTGTCACATTATGTTCAAAATCCGAATATGATTCATATTCTGTAAGTGCAAATTCATATTTGCCTTGGGTCTATAGGAAGAAAAAATGTGCTTTTAATATGTTTTGGTTCAAATCCTCATCATCAGACATTCACTATGCTCTTACTAACTGGCCGAGCTGAGCCAGTGACTCTTAAAACATAAAAATATCAGGGACAGCTTACATCTAGTACCTCTGCTTCAGCAAGACAGACAGACATATTTAATACTCTGGTCCATGTTCAGAGGCTGGATTTCACTTGGGTTCTAGTTGGCAGGAAAGTGGGGGATGGCGATGTCTAGAGCTGTGGATTGGTCTTGAACTGAAGTTTGAAGTAAAGTGGGAGGGCCTAAGCAAGTGCCCGGAAGCTGGCATTGGTGCATCTGAAGATGTAAGAATGAGAGGAATGGGAACGTGTGGCAAGAGAACATTCTAGACTGGAGCACACTGCTAACATAAGCCAAAAGAGGAAGGAATGGGGTGGTCATTCTGGGACAGGAAGGGAGTTAGAATGGAAAGAAAAAATCAGAAAGAGGAGTCACAAGCCAAGGAGGTGCTATTGCCACTGGCC
The DNA here is from genome assembly GCA_019843815.1 of Montemys delectorum. Lineage (NCBI taxonomy): Eukaryota > Metazoa > Chordata > Mammalia > Rodentia > Muridae > Montemys > Montemys delectorum. The sequence continues at coordinate 16,069 of JADRCD010180263.1, forward strand.
GGGCCAGTCTTGGTCCTTCAACCCGTGGGAGAAATAGGGTCCTGTGTGACATGCTATGACAAGTGTGGTGCACTGGAGATGGGACAAGGAAGCAGCGGGGGAGTGGAGACTGAAGGAGACTGCTTTGCACACTTGTCTTAGGTTACTTAGCAGAGGTATATGCTAAGTCATTCGTGTTCATTGTCCTTGCAAAGTGGGAACTGCCAGAGACAGGACCTTGATGGACCTGGAGTGACCAGTATCTCTACCTCTACTCCCACGGGCATCTGGACACTTGCAATTTCTATAAAGTCCTGCAGCACAGAATGGGAGCAGCAGAGACATGGCCTGAGTAGGCTTCTGGTGCAGTGGTACTGCTTTCTTATGGGTGGATGACTTAGGACAATTGATTTCTTCTAGGCCTCCGTTTCCCCATGTATAAAACGGGGATGGTCATTGTTCCTCTCACTAGACCTTTCCTGAGGACCAGGCTCACACAGGAGCCTCTCAGAGCCTTCAATGGATGCTGCCTAAGGAGAGAGGAAGCTGCATGTGATGTCTGCACTGGGATCTGGCTCCTTTGATGGCTCCTTGGAAAGCAGAGGTTGAGAGGTTGGACTAAACTCCTTGATGGGAGGTTGGTTTAATCCTAGGCTATTCCTTCCCCCGGGGGATGAGGAGAAAGGCAGCTGTCCAGCCTCCAGAAGAATGTGTCTTTGGTAGTGGGAGTCACCGTCTACATGAATTTCTCAGTCAACCCCCCTTTACTATAGAGATGAGGAACCTGAAGGAAGGATGGAAAAGGAGCCTAGCCTAAAGCAAAATGTCTTTTCATTTGCTGGCAAGGGTTTTGGTATTATACCTGCATGGTATATTCTACACTCTATTCTGTGACTGGTGTGTCTGACGTGTATTTGAGTCATAGCACAGGCTTATGTGGGTGCAGCATTTTATTTATTTTAAAGGTTTATTTGTGTGCATGTACGTTTGCATGTGTCTGTGCGTGTGTATGTGTTTGTGTGTGCACACCTGAGTGTGTATACATGTGTCCCTGTAAATGAAGGTAGCCACAGAGGCCAGAAGAGGATTTCAGATTCCCTGGAACTGGAGAGACAGATGGCTGTACATCACCTGATGTGGGTGCTGGGAACTGAACCTGGGTCATCTGCAAGAGCAGCAACTCTTAATCATTGAGTGGTTTCTTCAGACCCAGGGGTGCATCGTTTTATAACTTTAAATATTTAGATCAACGCCTGGCCCGATGGGCAAGGGCATGGTAGTGATGGGTAGTTAACATGACCTGAGGACTCTGTGTGGCTACAGGTCCGTGATGTCACTTAGCCTCATCATATCACTGATTGTTTCACTTCAGAGAGGAAGCCCATATCTTTCAACATAAAGATAGGAAAGTAGAGGTTCTGGGCATTAAGGACTGTGTAGGCAACAAGCAGACAAGCTAGTACACTTGTGTGATACCAAATCCTAAGCTCTGCCTTTGGCATAGCTTTGATACCATCAGGCTAACATTACTGCTACTACAGCTCCTGCCCTGTTGCTGCATGCAACTTACCATCAGCACAAGGTCTTGTGTTAGGGTCCACCCACTTGGTACCAGAAGACACTGGGGCTCCAAGAAAAAGAACTGTGTAAAAGCTGTATTTCTTTCAGGCTACAGAGTGTCCAGCCAGAGGTCCCTTCATTGCCCATGGCAGCTTACCTAGATGTCCCTTACCTGTGGGGTGTAGCCTTCTACGTTGTATGGCTTCCTAAACTTGGTGTTCAGGATATAGTGGGGAGAGCATCCACCAGCATAATACTGGTGATCGAGAACTGGTCCCTCAAAAGTGTTCGTGAACAGATTTATCCTGGAAGCACAGACAGGGTAGCAAGCTTAGGATTTGGAGTCCTGTCCTTTCTGTTGGAAGTTACCAGATCCCATGGAACAAAACTCAAAACTCTTGGTTCTGCACATGAAGGCCATGGAAATTTGGTTCATACCAATGCAATATTCTCTCTTTAAATCTTGTATATTATTATTTCATTTTATATGTATGGGTGTTTTGCCTGCATGTATATCTGTGTACTATGTCCATGCCTGGAATGGTGTGTAGAGGCCAGAAGAGTGTATCAAATCCCCTCAGACAGTTGTGAACCACCTTGTGGGTGCTGGGACTTGATGCCAGGTCTTTTGGAGGAGCAGTCAGAGCTCTTAACGACTGAGCCATTTCTCCAGTGCCACCAGCTCAGCTCTTTCATCTCAGACAACTCCCACTATGTTTGCACAGCCTTGTCTCCAGTCCTTTGTTCTTCTGCCAGTGTGCTTTGCTCCTTCTGCAGCAAGTAGCTCTCTTTCATGCTTAGTTGGACTCTACTACTGACTTTGAATGCCTTCTAATGTCTTCTCTGCTTCTTTCCATCTTATTTAAGTGGCCAGGGCCTCAGTTTTCCTATCCTGGAAGTGAGTACAACTGGCTATACACAGGCCCTGAGAGGATCTCCCATCCAAGTGAAGAGTCTCTCCCTGATGAACTACCTTTACAGGTCAAGACTGGCAGTTATCTAGGGAGGAGGTAAATTGTATTCACAAATGCCTTTCCAGGGGCATTCTTTACAAAGATTCTTACCATGCAGAAAGATACTCTCACTCATCCATCTGTAGGCTCAGATGCTACAGAATGTGGAAAGAGAATGGGATGACTAAATGGGCCTGTTTGGCCATTTCTGACCTCGCTCATTTGACCTTTCAGAAGAGTGGACCAGTGTTCACAAACTCAGAATCTGGGACACACATGACCTATCTTGGGAACTCAATACTTCACATAGTGCTCAGAAGTCCCCTCTTTTCAATACTGTGAATGAGGGACATAGAGCCAGCCAGAACCTATGGTGTAAGCTGTCTATAGGATTCAAGAGGTGTGTCTAGAAACCCACTGACATGGAAAATGGTGAGTGTTAAGAATAAGGCTTACCCCAGGCCTTGAACAATAACACTCTTGTGGCCCGTGTCTCTTCACACTATGTGCTTGTGGAACAACATGGAATGGACCTCAGAGAACACATGGAGGCACCTCCTTCTACTCCCGCCCCCTTTCTATTCCAGAGAGGAGAACAAGCAAGTGTCCCTTTCCACCCCTTGTCCATCCTTCAGAATTCCATTTATCACTGTGGCTTCCCATCAGCACCATAACTGCTGATGGGAACTCACCCGCTGGCCAGATTGCCAATTGCCCAGTACTGCTCCATTTCCTGTTGACATTTTTTATAAATCCTCTTACAGTTGGCTTCGTCTGATTGGTCTCCACAGTCATTGTCCCCATTGCAGAGGAGTCTGCGATTCACACACCTCCCTGGGATGGAGAGAGGGGACCACATCACATGGCTGTGCTGAGAGGCTACATACTGCTAGTGCCAGGCGTGTGGCCTCTAGTGCCCATTCTGATGCCTCATGCATTGGGCCTCACCCTCATTTTGTCACCCCGCCCCCAGGGAGTTCAGTGCCATAGTTTTGAAAGCACTGAGGAAAGATTACCTAGAGCAATCTGTGAAGGGGAAGGCAGTAGGCCTAAGAAGCAGGGAACAGGTGGACAGCCAGGATGATAGTCTGGAACAACCCCTTTTCCTGTTGTTGAGGGTAGGAAGAAGTTGTGGCTAGCTTCTCCAAAGTAGCACCAGCAAAGCTATCTTGCAGCTATGATCCAACTTCCTGGCCTGGTTCCCTCATCAGTGAAGGGGATGTCATCACAACCCCTCGGTATGACACAGGTGTTTGAAGTAAGCAACTAAAAATAGAACCTACTCGTGCAAAGTTCTGCAAAAGTCTGTCATAGGCTGGGGTTGGTATGTCTGAGAGCCAAGCACATGTTGCAAGTATATATTTGCAGCATGGATGGAACCTTACCTGCCTAATCATGAATCCTTCCCCTAACCCACATTGCATTCAGCACCATCATCTGTATCACTGTTATTTCCTCTACAATTCTTCTCACTGGCTTGACTTTCTGCCTTATTTGTGCATTCTTGGGGCAATAAAGTCCACAAGACAGGTGGTTCTACTCCCTTGGACATATTGGGTCATTTTTTAACCAATGTCCTTCTGTTATAAAAGGCAGAAAAATAACAACCTGGTCTTCAAATGTTTCCTACAAGGCATTTAAACTAAAGCCTGCATGAATAGCCATTATGGCTCTGGGCAAAACCATGGAACGCTGGCCATAATGAGTCCTTGGGTAAATTGTAAAAAAGTCTTTCAGATTTATTGGTTGGAATTTTACATTTGCAGTAAGCCCTAGAAATTGCTCTGATAATCCTTGTCTATCTTTTGGAAGCTCTGGACCACAATCCACACAGGTATAGTCAATGGAACACCCCGCCACATACTTTAGGGCTAAATATCCCTGTTTGTGCCAGACACCTGAAGGAATGGAGACACACAGATTTATAGGGATGAGCTGAGCAAATAATTTGGGAAAAGACATTTTTACTTGGTTCTGCAGTAAATAATCATTCATTTGTGTGATGTTCCTTTCCTTCTGCCCATTTTTCCATCTTTCTTCCATATTCACTTTCCTTCTTTACAAAAAGCCAACAATCTTAACTAACTATATCACACACTTGGACTTATGGTAGATTTGCTGATGCAGAAATGCAAATGTCAGGGCCTATGTTTACAAAGCCTTACATTAGCAAGTGATGCTGTTCACACCTCTCAACTCCACCCCAGGGCTCTGCATGCAGTAACAGAGCTAATGTGTCATTATTACATAATGTTTATGACAGACTTGTAAGTCTGTATTAACATCACCCTTGCTGTATTTGAGAAGGGATGTCCCCCTTAAACTCATATGCTTGAATAATTAGTTTCCTGTGGTGGAACTGTTTAGGAAAGACTGGGAGATATGGTATTGTTGGAGGAGGTATGACATGAGGAGGGCTTTGAGGTTTCCAAAGACTGATGACATTTTAACTTAGATCTGTCTCTTGCTTTTAGGTAAAGACATGAGCTCTAGGCTGTTTCTACTGCCATTCCTTTGTTCTGCCATTATGGACTCTAACTCTCTGAAACTGTAAGTCCAATTAAATTCTTTCTACTATGAGTTGCATTGGTTATGGTATCTTAGCCATAAAAAAAGTACCTAATACAACAAACAGTTTCTATTGATGTAATCAAAATCCCAAAATGTTAAATGAGATATTCTAGATGACACATACATAGTCAGTGTTAGACCTGACCCAGGACTTCTGAATCTAGCATATCTAACTAATGTCACTAAATGTAGCTGAGCTTCCAGTTTCTCACAGTCTGGCATGCTGAATGATTTGTGGCGAGTAACCTCTACAAGCTTCAATTTCTTAGAATGTAAAGTAAGAATACAAATAATACTACCTTACCATATGCATGCTGTCATGGGATAACACACAGGTTTGTGGTAAGGCATCCTCCTGACCCGTCCTGCAACCCTGATCTTCACGAACCCTATATAGCTATCTCTCCATCTTCTCATGCTACTTTCTGCTTTTCAAGCTTCTCTTCCCATTCCCATACCCATCCATACCTGTCTGTGCACACACAAAGCCTTCACATCGTACTTGACTTCTGCAGGGTCGGTTGGTAACACAGTCCTCAACTTCCTTGTCAGAGAAGTCACACAATTCCCCATAGAACTGAGAGGGCCGGAGCAAGTAAGCGTGTCTGTACTGTATCGTATAGAAACAAAGGGAGTCAATGATGCAACCTCAGGGACCACAGGAGCTATGGATACTGTATAAAATGGTCACCAACCAAGCTGTGGGTGCTGGGAAGGCAGGCATACAGGTGGCTGATTGCTACTTGCCCAATTCGTGTGCTTCCTTCACCAATACTGAGATTCTGTGCAAGGCTGGCAACTTTCTGAATGTTTCTCCAATTGGGCTGCATGCCCCCCTGAAGTTGGTGGGCTTGTCTTGGGTCTTTGTTTTGTTTCTGCTGTAGTCTTCCAAGATTTGTTGAGTGTGAGAAAGTCATAGGCCTTAGAATCAAAATTAATATAGGGCTCATATAGTCCGCTGAACAATGAACTGACTCTTGGCTTAGTTATTCCAGTGGGTGATTCATATCTGGCCACACATTGCTTAAGGCGCCAGTGTGATATAAAGGAAGGAGTATGTGCTCTGAAGCTCCAACTGATGGTGGTACTTCCTAGTTGTGTGATGTTGGGCAAGTAGCTCAGTCTTTGGAATCCAAATTTACTCATGTGTAACCTGGGGCAATGAATTACCTAAATGTACAGTTTAGAATTTAAATTATGTTATAGATTTGTTAATATTATTTCTATATTCTGAGCTACATATTAACTTATATAATATATCATCATATAGTATGTCAAGCTCATGTTTTTCTGGCACAAAGTAGGTACCCAATTTCTTGTC
>JADRCD010180268.1:0-11518 GCA_019843815.1 Montemys delectorum
TTACCCGGAAGAGGGCTTTTCACCAATGGGTCCTGTGCAGACATCAAGAAGGTTGAGGCCTGGCAGGTAAGTCTCTCACTTAGATGCTAGGTCTCTGTGGGATAAAGCAGAATCGGGGTGGCGCAGAAAAGAAACATAATGACTACATTATTTACTTTTGTGGCACTGTGACCCAAAGTGTCTGAGAGACCAACTTAAAGGAGGATTTATTTGGACTCATGGTTTCCAAGGGTCTTGTCTATGGGACATTTGGTCCCATGTGCTTGGGAAGAACATCATAGCCATAACGGTATGTGGCATAAGAGAACTGTTCACTTCTTGGCCAACCAGGAAGCAGAGACAAGGACCTACTAGCCACTCTCCTCCTCCTCCTCCTCCTCCTCCTCCTCCTTCCTTTCTATCAGGCCCTCAGGCAAAGGGATGGTGCCAGCATCAGAGTGAGTCTTTCCTCCCCAACTATTCCCTCTCTGAAGGCACATTCATGGTCACACCCAGGGGTAGGCCTCCATCTCCTGGGTAATCAGTTAAGATAATGAAGATTAGTCATCCGAGTGATTACAAAAATTGCAATATCAAAATGAGATCAAAGTAGGACTTTGGATTCATGAAACCTTTTCAAATGTCTGAGAAACCGACTGCCACAAAAGTGGTGGTATTTGAATATCTGTCCCTGGAAAGCTGCAGCTCAACCAATGCCCAGAACACCTAAAGCACTGCTCCTAAAAATCCTCAAGTGTCTGGGGACTGCTTTAGTGTGGCTTGAATAAGATCCGAGTTAAAAGTACTTTCTCTTGTGAATAACCAACATTTGTCCAATACTTACTGCGCTCTGTATGCATATAGGGAGTAAAGTGGTGCTATGTGCATACACTCTGTTTGCTATATGTCACTCTTCCTGGACTGGACTGGCTGACTGGCCAGCTCAGCTTGAACTCGGGGCACAAGCATACAAAAGGCATGCCAAACCTAAAACAGTAAATGTTTTAAAGAGAAACAGTAGCAGTAACTACAAAAAAAAAAAAAAAAAAAAAAAAAATCAGGACCTAAGTGAGGGTCTTACAGGTATTACAGGTAGTTATTCATTTAGGTGTCCTGGAATTTTTAATTATACATAGAAGTGACATCCCAATGTTTGTCATCTCATGAATTTCTAAGGGGAACAACCAAGTCTGGATTATATTCTGTGTGGCTGCTAGTGGCTTGCATGGCAACCCTGGTTTTTCAATCAGACTCTATCTATGTTTTTCTCAGCTCCAGAATGTAGCAGAGAAACTGCTTAAGAATGGAATGAGGCACAGCCAGGGCTACACAGAGGAACTCTGTCTCGAAAAACCAAAAACCAAAAAAAAAAAAAAAAAAAAAAAAAAGAAAAAAAAAAAAAAAAAAAAAAAAAGAATGGAATGAGGCATCCCTTGACTCCAAATCAATCAAATGACCCAGTTTCAACATCTCCTTTCTAAGCTGTGACCTTAAGCAAGCCAAGACTCTAAATGGCCACCTCTTCCTCTGTAAAATGGACCTTAGGTCTAACCAGCTGTCTTGTTTCTTTTAAAAGTTTCTTTTAAAAATGAAATGAGATAGGAAAGCAAGTCATAAACTTGCAAGCTATAAACAGATATGTGGCTATCATAGTAGTAATTTGTGTGTGGGGTGTACGTTCATGTGTGGGTGTGGGCATGTGTGTCACCTGCATGCAGACATCAATGATCAACTCTTGGGTGTCTTCTTCAGTAGTTCTCCACCTAATTTTTGAGACAAGGCCTCTCACTAAACCTGGAGCTCACGGGCACTCAATGAGCTTCCTGTTTCTGTCTCTTCCTCCTTCCCTCCAATGCTATGACCGCAGAGATGTACCATCATGTCTGGCTTTTTACATAAGTGCTGGGAACTGAACCCAGGTCTCCGAGCAAGCATTTTAATGGCTGAGCTATTTTGACAGCCCTTATCATGTGGTATCTTAATATACTCATAATTGATCAGTGGACAAAAATTAGAAGTGAAACAACTTTGTATACAGATCCCCCACCACCATAAACCTTTCAGGGAAAGATACTAAGAAACATAAAGCATGTGACTTACGTGTGTTAATGTAGTAACTCCCATGCACTTGTAAGGAGCAACTGTCTAGGCTCATGAAGCAAGTCAGGATCCACAGGTCCCCAGCCCTCCTTGAATGGGAAAACCTCCCTCAGACAACACTGCCAACAGAAGTTTCTAATCCCTGCGGGCTGCCCAAACCTCCTCTTCACATTGAACCGCTACTAAAAGCATTGAGCTACAATGAAGACCTCAGGAGTCATGCTCCAAATGCAAAATTTTAAGTAGGATGAATTAAACGATAGTATCTGGGTGGTAAATATCTCTTCACATGGATAGCCCAGGAAAGGTAGACCTCAGCTCTTGAAAATGCTACAGGAGCAGGGCAGGGTGGAAGGGAAAGAAGTTTTCCGTGGGAAACTTGGCTTTCCAGTAACTCTTCTCCCAGACTAGGAAGTAAGATGACCAGGGCTAAATTTGAGTCAGGGGAGGGACTATAGTTATGATTCAAGCTCATTAGTAATGTAAACCCAAGCCAAAGTGACCTGTGCAAAAAGGGGGAAAGGAAATTTTGTGGCTAGTCTTGCTGCAGAGCTCAGAAGTGTTCCCACCACAGGTGATTCCATCTCCGTCTTTCTGTTCCCTATTCCCTGGTGTCACTGTTGGCAGCTTCTACAGTTTTAAGTGCAAAAAGGTTAAGAAGGTAGGGTGGGTGGGGACTGGAAAGTGGCTCCCGAGGGCTGAAGATGGAAGGCATGGGCACTAGCTAACACGTCTTCTTCCGTGATTACTACAGTCTCCATTGAGCCCCAGAAGGCCTCCAGACTCTCCAAGATCTTGCCCATGTCTCTCACTATCAAGAGATGTACCAGCAAGTAGTGACATCATTATGAGGGCTTATATAGGTAGAAGCCTGCAACCTATATACAATTTCACCTAAGAATTAGCTTGCAGCCCGGTGTCTGCCATCTCGCAACTCTTTGCTTCTAAGCCAGGTGCCCTGCACCATCCTACAGATCTTGTATTAATTTTTGATGCAGAAATCTCGTTTCCTGTTAGCTGTTCGCATGGTGTCTTTGTCCTTCATCTCAAGTCTATGTCCCATGAAAGGTACACCCAAGGAGTACTATATTTTATTTCTGAGCACTATCCACCATGAACTTTTCCTTTTGTCAGAATTCAGTTTCTCCAGGAACTCTTTTCCAGTCAGATTCTCATGTGCTTCTCTTCTGTTAATATTTCTTCCTCATTTTTGCTGGCTCTCTGCTAAGCATAAGCTTCTTTTGTTAATGGAAACTCCTACCTGTGCGTAGACCATTTCTGGCTTCTTGGCTCTGGCTAAATTCTACTGCCTTTTAGAATGTATGTCGATAGGGGTTTCCCACTTGTGCCTACAATGCACACATGTTGTTAGCTCTAGAGTCCTGTGGTGGGAATACCCTCAAAGACCACAAGATGGAAATATCACCACACAAAAGAAAGCGGAATTCTCAGAATTTGCGTGCATTTACCTTTCTCTGAGATACACGTGTCCTGGGATCCTGCTGTGTCTTCATCTCCTGCCCCAACCCCTGATTTACTCATTCTTTTTCCTCCCACCACATCAAAAAAAAAAAATAAGAAGAAGCAATATGTTGTGCTGATGTACAATCTAAAGAAGAACCTCATATTTTCTTCTTCAGTGGAATTATCATTTTCTTTTTAGCATTCTAAAAACAGAAAATGCCTTCTCTGTGAGAGCTACCTCAATACTTTTTTATTTTAAGTGCTTTTTATTGAGACATATTCATTGCATGTAGTGATGAGCTTCGTAAAGACATTTTTATTCAAATATGTCATGTATTTTGACCACATTCACCCTCCCTTACCTTCCCTTTTATCCCCTCTCCTGATCCCCATTCTTTCCCAGACAGTCTCACTTCTGTTTTATAGATGAGATTTAGGTATCTGTATAAAATCTAGGATCTGCAAATAAGAAAAAAATATCAAGACATGTGGTATTTGTCCAGCTGATTTTGCCTAACTAGATCATCTTTGTTTATATCCATTTTTTAGCTAATGACATAATTTCATTCTTACCTAAGGCTGACTAAAAATCCATTGCATCCACGCTCGGGGTCATATGATGGTTCTTCTTTCTGCTCTCTGGGGAAATTCCATACGGGCAGTCATAGTGGCTAGTCTAATTTACATTCTCATCAAGACCCTACAAAGGTTCCCTTTTCCCCACACCCTCACTAGCTATAGCTCAGTGGGAGAGAACTTACCTAGCAGTCATGAGGTTTGTGGCTTCAAATTCCAGTGCCATTTAAAAAAAAAAAAAAAAAAAGATGTCTTTGTGTGTGCCAGGAATAATCAATGTAAAGAGTCTCTGCCATTGCTCTTAAATGTGAAATGATTTTCACCTCTTTCTTCCCAGTTACAAGACTTAAAGGTGAAGTATTGTGCAGAATATAAAGTGCTCTAATATAAAACTTACAAGCCTGCATGCCAAAAGAACTACTAAGGATGCTTAAAGAGATGAGTTTGGGCCTGGAGCTCAGTGTTTAAGAGCACTGATTGTTCTTCCAGAGAACCAGGGTTCAATTCCCAACACTCACATAACTCATAACTGTCCCTAATTCCAGTTCCAGGGAATTTAATGCCCTCTTCTTGCCTCTGCACATGGTACACAGACATGCATTCAGACAAAACATTCATACACACAAATTTAATTCATTGATTAGTTAAAAAGAGAAATGGGACTTAGACGGATGTAGAAATGACTCTCTAGTTTATGAGCATTGGCTGCTCTTACAGAGAACTCAGATTCTATTCTAGCACCCACATAGTGACTAACAGGAGATGCATAACTGGTTTATCATTTTTCTTTAACTCCAGTCCCAGGGAATCTTTGATGTCTTCTGGTTTCTGCTGACACCAGGAATGATGTGGTATACATACATTCACGAAGGCTAAATACCCATAAATATAGAATAAAGTAATAATTTCTGAAAATATTTAAAGAAATAAGTAATGGATTTGTACTGGTACACACATTTTTGATTAAATTACATTTCTCACTCACATAACTGAGAAGGAAAGACTACCATACCATACAGGTTAGAATTTAAAGGAAGGAAATGGAAAATGTCATGCAAGATAGTCCTGAAGACTATCTTGGGTGGGTATAGAGAAGGGTCTGTGTGAGGAAATGCAGACTAGATGGATGAGTCACAGCAACATTAGCTTCATAAAGGAACGGAGACGTGGAGGAGGAAGAATACAATCTTCTGGTTCCATTTGCACGATGTTTTATCCCTAATGACAGATCAGTGGGGGTCCCGGATGCGAGGATATGGAGGTTGGCTGGTGTCTTATATAGGATTTCCATTCCTGTGTAGAGACACCATGGCCAAGGCAACTCTTAGAAAGGGCAACATTTAATTAGGGCTGGCTTACAGGTTCAGAGGTTCAGTTCACTATCACCATGGCAAGAAGCATGGCAGCATCCAGGCAGACACTGTGGTGGAGACAGAGCTGAGAGTTCTACATCTTGATCCAAAAGCAGCAGAATAAGACTGTGTTCCACACTGGGTGGAGCTTGAGTGTAGAGACCTCAAAGCCCCACCCCTACAATGACATACTTCCTTGTTCAATGTCACACCTCCTAATAGTGCTATTCACCATGGGCCAGGCCTTCAAACACATGGGAGTCTATTGTGGTCATTCCTATTCAAACAGCCACAGCTGGAGAGCAGTATCAGGAAGCCTTGTAGGGTGAAGGCCGTGGGAGTAATGAAGGTGTATGTTTGGATAAAACTCAGGAGTTTACACTTATGTGGATGTACTTATCTTATGCAAAGTATTTCTCAGCAAGGTGATTAAGATTTTTAAATCTTAAAGATAGAAAAGCATAAACTACATTTGAAGAGCAAGATGCCGTTCAGTTTAAACTTGTTTTCCAACTATGGCCTCCCATAATCCTCCATTCCACTTTTATTTTATCTTCTTTTTAAAGATTTGTGTTTATTTTAAGTGTGTGAGTGTTTTGCCTGCATGGCTGTCTATGTGCTACATCCATCCGTGATGCTCAAGGAGACTGGAGAAGGGCATCAAACTCCCTGGAGTGAACGATGGTTTTGAGCCACCATATGGGTGCTGGGAATTGAACCCAGGTTCTCTTTAAGAGCAACAGGTGTTCTTAACCATTGAGCCATTTTTCCAGGCTCCCACCATCCCATTTTTAAACTTTCTTCCCAGCCTAAGTTTCATACTAGTTAAGCGGCTGAACTAGAGACAAACAGCCTGGTGACCTGTCTAATCTGACTTCTACATGCGAGCAGCTGATAAAAACTATCCCTCCAGACTGTGCCATTGTCAGCTGCCACCTAATAGTTTTCTGACCTTAGGCAGCCACTTAATGCCCTATGCCCCACTTTGCTGGTCTGAGAAACAGGCACCATGAGACTTATAAGTCTGTTATAAGTTAATAATCAGTTAATATGCATAAAGAGGTCAGGGTGGTGTCTACACCAAATAAATGCTTAATAAACAGTGGTCTTGAGCATTCTTATCTTGCGGATAGGGAAAAGACCGGAGGGACTAAAATTATTTACCAAAGTCAGATAGCTACCCAGTAAGAAAGGCCATGTCCAGATTATCTGTGCCTTGTCAAGGACAGTGTTACCTCTGAAAGAGCTAGGTAGTCAAAAGGCCCCTCTCCACACACATCTTTTAGATCCTGAGAGACTGCTGGCCCATAGATGGGTTCCTAGGGAAGACACTAGTAGAGTGTTGAACTCAGATACTTGTCCTCATGGCCTCGTTCATACACACTTCTACAGGAAGAAAGTATGGCGTGGGGGAAGATGCATGTGGACATGACGGACCATGTTCGGGTATAACCAACATCTCTTTTATCTGTATAAAATACTATATATCTCCTCTTCAAAGCAGCCTTTTTTTGTTCCTACTTGTGAAATAAATAAATCAAGGAAGAGACTTGGCCATAGATATATACTGAAAGAAAACAGAACTTCCATGGATGATAAGACTGTATGGATAGACAAGGAAGAAGGTGTGTGGTCTCAGACAAGCCACCATGTTCCCAGTCAGCCTGCTGTGGTTCTGGGATTCTACATGGTAGAGATCATTGTGGAGCACTACTTACTGAGCATCTATTATGTGTGGGTAGATGAGAAATATGGGGCTGGTCTTTGGCAGTTTCTGTACCCATAGGTATGTGAAGGCCAGATAGGCAGTGATGGCACCAGCTAGGCTGGAGCTGCAGCGGGTGGCTCTCTCTGGTATTAACAGCTCTCAAGCAAGCCTCTGGTGCTGAGTCTTGGGCCTACAAGAGTATTACAGCCCTTGCATCACCCTAGAAAGTCAGGATTCCTCCGCCTTTGACAAAGCCCAAAAATACAGCTCTCAGATGTAGGGCATCCGCTACTGCTGCTGCTCTGGAGTGTCACAGCCACTGCCATCGTCACCTCCCTTCTGCTGCAGCTCTCAGAGCTCTGCCTCTACCACATGAATGCCTGTAGTTCCCTGAGATTCCCTACTTCTGAGAGGCAGCCACACCTTGCTTCTCTAGTGACTCAGCTTGCCAGTCACTCTACCAAGAGAGCTGAATAGACCTAATCAGCTGGAAAAGCAGTGTTCGTATTGATCATAGCAGACTCTGCACACAGGGGCTTGTGTCTACACTAGTTCTGGCATGGTCCCTTTTGCACCAGTCGCAGCAATCCCCCCGCCAGGCCTCCAGGGAGAGTTCTCTGACTTTGGTTGGGGCAAGTATAATCACGGAGAAAGGCCCACTTATGCTGTTCAGGCAGTGAAGCCAGCACTGCACCCCAGAAGCCAAAGCAAGCATTAGGATCATAATGTCACTCCCACAGAGCATCCGTAGGGGTGGTCTCAATAGCTGGTGCTGGTGCCAGAGTGGCTCTGTGGGCTGCTTGACTGATAGCCTTTTTGCCCAAGACAGCCAGCTGTGTAGAGGAGACTCCCATAGCTGGAGGCAGGGAGAATTGTCCAATCCTCACTTCCTTGTTTCTTCATGGGAATATGAACAGTAGAGGAGTGCTTATAGTCAGAACTTACCACTGACACTAACAGTGATTTTAAATTACCTTAACAGTGCTCTAACAATGACTAATGGTTGATCAGTGCTCCAGAAAGAGAGAGGTCCCCTTCCTTTGTCCCAGCCAGGGACAGTACGGCTTTGTAAATTTGGTCTGAAACCTGCTTCTGTATTATCATTGAAGCCAAGGACAGGCATGAGAGGAATATTGTGACACTGAGAGTATTAACAAGGGGATGGAGAGATGGTACCGTGGATAAGTACACTTGATATACAAGCATCACAACCTGGGTTTGACCTACGCAGCCACTGGGCCATTACTCCAGAGCTGAAGCAGAACTAGAGGATTACTGGGGCTGGCTGGCCAGCAGCCCGGTTCCATTTCAATGGGATGTCCTTCCTCCCTTTGAAACCAGATGTCCTTTTTGGGCTCTGGCACATGTACAGGCATGCACATACATACACACACACACACACACACACACACACACACACACACACACCCCTATCTACCACATTCACACCAAAATATTCTCTCTCAAACTGGATGTGCCGGCACTGGCTGCTCCATTCCAGAGGACCTGGGTTCAATTCCCAACACATACATAGCAGCTTAATGGTCTGTGGCTCCAGTTCCAAGAGATCAGATGTCCTCTTCTGGCCTCCTGGAGGAACCAGACATGCACGTGGTGCACAGACATGGATGCAGGCAAAATATCCATACATACAAAATAAAAATAAAAAAAATGTTAAGAAAATAGTGGTTTCATCCACGGCAGAATGTACCTGTTACCTCAAACTAATTTCAGGCTCACGAGGCATTATTCTTACACCAGTGTCAGCAGGATCTGGGTTTTAAACTCCATGGTGCATTCTAAAGGTTCTGTGTACTTATAACACACTAGAAAGCTATGTGTGTTGGGGGAACAGGATTTCAGGGCAATTGCGGGGCAAATGAGAAAGTCACAACACAGAAGGCTGCAGTCAGATCCAGTCCAACCCCTAGTAAAGAAATCCAGCATAACAAGTTCTTTAGTGGAAACTTGAAAACTTTGAGGATATAATTTTGGAGTGTGTCCTTCTTCCAAGTTAGGAAAATGATTGAAATCACCAGCCAGAGCCAACAGTGACACACCTGAAGCCAGTGATGTTTGCTTGCTTGTTTGTTTGCTTGTTTGTGTTATCTGTCTGTGTGGAAGGTAATCGGCTAGTTATGAAATAATATCATTCCAGCTCTTGCCCCCATCTTTGTCCCAACTCCTGGACACTGTAGAGGGTAGTGGACCGAAGAGAGAAGAGAAGCCATTTGTTGCTTGCTGTGTGTCTTAGTCAGGGTTTGATTTCCTGCAGAAACATCATGACCAAGGAGCAAGTTAGGAAGGAAAGGGTTTATTGAGCTTACACTTCCACATTGCTGTTCATCACCAAAGGAAGTCAGGACAGGAACTCACATAGGGCAGGAACCTGGAGGCAGGAGCAGATGCAGAGGCCACAGAGGGATGCTGCTTACTGGCTTGCTCCTTCTGGCTTGCTCAGCTTGCTTTCTTATAAAACCCAGGACTACCAGCCCAGGGATGGCACCACCCACAATGCACTGGGACCTCCCCCTTTGATCACTAGTTGAGAAAATGCCTTACAGTGGGATCTCATGGAGGCATTTCCTCAGGAGAGGCTCCTTTCTCTGTGAAAACTCCAGCTTGTGTCAAGCCAGTACCATGTGTTAAGAGCCACGAAACCTACAAAGAGCAAAGAAATTGATGGCTCTGGTTTTCCTATTACATATGATGTTATTCAGAGTTCTCAGAGAAAAAGGACAATGGGCTGTGGATATACACGTATGCGTTTATGGAAGATGAGAAGTCCTCTGTCTATAGGCTAGGGACACAGGATGTCGGCAAGCATGGCTCCAGCAGAAGACCTCATAACTAGAGAAGCCAATAGTGCAAAGCTCAGCTGGAAATCCTGAGACCCTAGGAACGCAGCTGTTGGTGAAGCCTTGAGGTCCAGAGCATGAACTTCTGACATCCAATGGAAGTCAAGTGTGTCCTGAGTCTTGGGGAGAGAGACCATATTATTGCCCCTATTTGTTTTCTATGATCACCCTAAGGTTACATGGTATCCACTGACATTAGGTGTGGCTCGTTCCCACCAGGCTAACTGGACTCACATGCTAGATCCCTCTGTAGCACAGTAGGTGGCTCATCCAGATAGCACTTGACCAGGTTTGCCGGTAATCTACAATGCAGTCAGCTCCACACCTAATATTAATCATATACACATGAAGGTTCTTCGAATGAGAGTAATGCTTTTTTAAAAAAAATGCATTTAATAAGAAAATTGTATTGACCTCTTCACCTTGGACACTGCACCAGTTCTATTGGGGGCAGCATGGAGCAGCAGAAAGGTGTGTTTATATCCCAGTCCTAACCTTTACCAACTGACTTCTGTAAGTTGCTTAGCATTCTATGTCCAGTTTCATTGGGTATAAAAAGAATCTACAGGGTTGTGAGGCATCAGTGAAGCTATATTCATAGACATTGATGCTGACACATGACACATAGAGTACAGGGACTTCCACACCTCCCTCTCTACTGTTCTAATCTCCTTTTACAAAAAAGCCAGAGTCTGTGTGGCAAGTGGAAAAGGCAGTAACAACCTTAGCATTTTCCATGATAAAATGATTACATGCATAACGTAAGGAGCTTCTGGAAGCTTTCTAGAGAAGTTTGAAGGATGTTCATCTGAGGCATGGAAGGTCTTCAGCCAGAAGTGGGAGGAGCTAAGCATCCTCAGCCAGAAGTGGGAGGAGCAAAGTAGCCTTAGCCAGAACTGGGAGGAGCCTAGTATCCTCAGCCAGAAGTGGGAGGAGCTATGGCCCTATCACAGAGGTCTCAGAGTCAGAAGAGAGAAGCTCTGAGAGCTGGAGGCGGAAACTGTTAAACAGCAGTGAGCTGTGTGCTCCAGAGGGAAGATGGAGGTGAGCACACAGAGATGCCTTTTGTAAAAGAAAGTAGGAAAGGCAGGTGCACTCTTAAAAGGGGGCACATGTGACTCCTTCTAGTCAAGACTGATTTAAAAAGTAAATAAAAATAAAGACAAAGATGATGAAGACAAAGACTGACGACCACCCGGGAAGGCTCAGAAGAAAATTCCAGGTACACCACCTTGGTGGGATTCGTTCCCCACTAGGTTTGAGGATGGTTCTGTCTGGTTGCAGAACTGGCTGGTATGGAAGGAACAGGCCCTGTTCCTCAAGGTCCTGGAACAAAAGCCAGGATGTCCACAGGAGCAGTAAGGACACTGAGAGAGAGTGCACCATAAAAAGCAGGCCGTGTGAAGCAGCCAGGAGCATGCCTAAAGGTGAGCAGGCTTCTGCTGTGGACTTCTGCCTCCAAACGTGTCTCTGAGTTCTTA
>JADRCD010180272.1:0-13041 GCA_019843815.1 Montemys delectorum
GCCCACGGCGAGCGAAGAGTCATAGCCGATGGGTCAGCACAGCATTCGGTTCCAGACTCTGGCCAGGCTAATCTGACAAGCTAACGGCCACAGGCGTGGGACCTCAGAGCACACAGCTGGAGTCAGCACTTTGTCCTAGGTTGTAGGCCCCTGCTGCCCCATTCCATCCTGGGGTGCTGGAGGCCAAATCACACGCTCAGGGAGGAGGCAGGAACGCTTTGAAAAAAGCAAATGGGACCCACCAAACCTCATCTTGCCCCTTGGGTGGAGGTCACTGCTTTTACAGCGCACTGGCTGGGGCCCTCTCTTCCAGAGCTCTGGCTCCATCAAGACTACAGACTTACCTTCTGAGCACACTGTGAAACCTGGATCTGGACCATGCCTGGAAGGTTTGGAGGCTCTGTTCCCAGGAGCGGTTTTTAATCTACCATGTCAAATAAAGGGACATCAGGTGGATAACTGGCTTCCTCCAAGTCCTTACTGTATATGCAGGTACAGTAAACCGAATTTAAAAAAAAAAGTCACTCTTTTTACTGACATTCTGGTCCCTAAAACTATCTGAATATAAATAATCCCTGACCAGGTCGGTAAGGAACTGCAACCGAGGAGCTGTGTGGCTCACATGGTTGGTGGAGTGCTTGCCTCTCAGGTTCAACCCCCAGCATGGCACAACAAAGCCAGGCACAGTGGCAATGCCTGTAATGCCAGCACTCAGGAGGATCAGAATTTCAAAGACATTCTTAGCTACACAGTGAATTCGAGGCTAGCCTGGGCTGCATGAGGAAGTGACACCACGGATGTCAAAACTAAGAGCCAGACACAAAAGGGGAAGCTGGCAGCAGGTTAGGGTTGGCTAGCTACATCAGATCAGATCATTTTATCTTCTGATAAAAGCCAGAGGATCAAAAAGCACGGAGGGGAGGAAGGAAAGTCATCACTACAGAGGACAAATAAAGAACCAGAAATGTCACCCAGACTTCGGCATATGTCCAAGGACAGGCAGGATGACCGACAATGGGTAGTACTGTTTCAGTCTTCTGAAACTGGAGCTTGTGTACACCAGGCTGGCCTCGAATTCTTGATCCTCCCGCCTCTACCTCCCAAGTGCCTGGATTAAGCCGTGAGTCACCATGCTGGTCTTGCTCACAATGGATGGTTCTGATTCATCCTAGCACCCCACAGTATGGGCACACACCCTTGCTTCTGTTCCCCCTAAAGCCTCGTCGTGTCCTAGACACTTTACTAACTTGCAGGTCAGCACATATGTCTGCAACCCTTATCAACATACCAACCCTCTGCCTCCGCTGTGTAAGGAAGAGAACTGCCACTCTCAAGAGATGAAAACTACATCATCTTGTGGTTTAGACTTATTCCAAAATGTATACCATCACACCCATTTGTGAAGTTAAATTTGTTAGCTGGGGAAAAAAAATTAAGCTGGGTGCTATGACTCATGCCAGCTAATCCCAGCCCTTTAGCGACTGAAATGAGAGTGCAGAGTAGAAGGCCGGGCCAGGCTACGGGAGACAAACAGCAAAGTCAACTCTCTACCAAAGGCTTCCCTGACAGGGAGGCCCTTCCGTGAGACACAGCTTCCTGCAACTGTTTCTCCTCTTCGCTCCTGTTGGGGAAGCACAAGGAAGCCACCCCGAAGAATGGGGCTAGGGAGAGGGGGTGGGGTGGGGTGGGGTGGGGGGAGACATTTAGATGTTCAAAGACAGTGCGGTTTGGGGCTCTCAGCCAGTCTCGCTCAGGTGAGCTGCAGTCCATCGCCAACATGGCCTCCCTGGATGCAGACCAGTTTCTCAAGATTCTGGAATAACACATCTGCTATACTTTTCAAAACCAAAGTAACTCGATCTGATCATAATATGTGGGTTAACTACACAGACTACTTTTTTAACAGTCAGTTTTTCTAACAACAACAAAAAAAGCTAAGGCCAGCATTTTTCAAAAGTACCAGAAAATAAAAACATTCCATTCTCAAGAGTGTGGGGTTCTTACAGCTTACTCACTCTGACCCATTGCTCAACTTCCCATGAGGAAAAAAAAAATATTCTGAGTCTATGTGAAAACTTTCCATGTTCCTACTGGCAAGCAGATACAAAACCAAGATTGTGTGAACTGCTGGAGACTAGCTTGGAGAGATATGCCACAGCATTCTCAAATACCAGGACAATTTCGACCTAAGGATAAGTCAACTCTCTTATAAGGCAATTTTGTCCTATTAAACACCTGGCCGCTGAACTGGTAAATTATCACTGTCCCTAGGAAAATCAGGGATTAGGCTCCTAGGATTCTCTAGTCTAATCTCATCTTGGGTGGTAACAATCATCTCTACATTGCTGGTTCTTTAACACTGTGTCTGCCTACTGCACGTTCATTCACAGTAAGGCACAGCTTTCTCATGCTGAGGGATGGGAGCCAGCCCAGAAACACTATTCTTTAGGGACCTTTTATTAAATACTGAGTAACCTCATCAACAACAGGCACAAAATCACAAACACAAATGCAGTGCAGGAGGCCCCCACGTGACTCAGTCACAGCTGACATGAGGCAGGCCTCACTCAGCCTTGGGTGGGAAGGAGTGCAAGGGACAGTCAAGTTTTTCTCTGGGCATGCAGCTCAGGTCCCTGAGTGCTTCTGGTGTGGTGGTCTCGGGGTCACACTTACACTGTACCAAAGAGGGAAACATGCAAATGCAGAATCCGCAGACTGAGGAACAGCTGCGACTCATCTGGGGTTAACAAAGCTGAGAATAAAGAAAAAGCTCTCCATCTAGTGGCAACTTCTTTAAAATCACAAAGCTATTTCAACTAGTTCTTACAGGGACTTACAATGATGTCATAGTTCTAAAGTTATGCCAAGAAACAAATTTTAGCTGTGTATGTACACAAAAAATGATGGTTTCTACGTAAATACCCCAAGCGTAAGAAGGGAGAGATTTGTGTTTGCCCTTGACAGACGTGCTGGAGGACAAATTAAACAGTTAGCTAATCATGGTTTTGGTCCACCTGAAAGTGTACTGCCAAGACTTAGCCAAAGTTGACAAAGAGTCCAACTCTTTGAGGTTGGGAGACAAAAAGTGACAGCACTGCCATCATTCAATTTCAGAATGTCAACACAATAATAAATGCATCATGGGCCAGGTTTTAAAGGAAGGACTAGACTACACTGACGACTTCGGTGAAAGCCAGCTGGGGAGAGGAAGGGAATTCTGAACCTGGACCAGGTTGAGCCTAGGAAGCAGAACTCAGCCGCACTCCAGCACTAATTTGGGTTTGGGCTTCCCCTGCATGTGAAGATCCCAGTTATCAACACAGACTAACTCATTAGCTCACTCCTCAAACTCCAGGAAGAACATTAGCAACAGGGCTTGACGTGTGTAAGACCTCTAAGCAGCTAACAGCGGATCTTATAAACCAGGAATCCATCCTCTGAGAAGCCCCAAGGTTTAGACAGGTCTGTCCTGTGAAAAAGCAACCATGGCTTTGGACAGAACCTGCCTTCCAGGACTTGTTACTGAGTCTGCCCCACGCCCATGAGCAAGATTTTGAAATCCACCCTTTGACAAATTGAACTGGAATGTATTTTAAAAAATAAATATATTACTTTTTCAAAACTCTAATCCCGAAATTCACTTTCATTCTTTCCCACTGAAATTTTGGGGAAGGACAGAAGAAAAGGAGGGAAGGAAGAAAAACTGATTCATTTAAGAATTTAAATTATTTCATCTTTTTTATTCTGTGACCTACCATTGAGACAGTCTGTAACAAAAGAACAGCGATCATTAGATTAGCACAGAGTATATCAGACTAGTGTCCAGGAAACAGCAACTGTCCCTTTGGCCAGCTCCGCTTTCTCAGCAGATCGCTTAAATTCACCCACCCATCCAGAGATAACGGTGTCTAGAGTCCACAAAGACACAGTAGGCCAACCACGACTTCTGACTGATATTTAAATTGCACAAAGATAAAGCTTTAAATGTGGAAATTTTTAAATTTAGACTTATCTTGAAAAGTCTAAGAGTAAAACATCAAAAGGGAATGGAATAACTAGCAAGCTAGCACAGAACTCTTAGGAAGCAGGGCGCTGATCTCCGTACACACCAAGGGTTATATATACATGAAATGCATTTTATGGCGTTCTACATCATTCACATACATACATTTTTGGCATTTAAACAAATATCAAATTAAGCTTTAAGCTAGTAACATAATTTTTATTTAAATATAAAAAAGATAGCCAACCACAAAGTAAGTACAGAAAACCCTCATTTAATATAGCTTATGGAAGTTTTAGATATGGCAACAAGGTAGCTTTGTACCCCACAGCTAAAACCTAAATGGAACTTTCTCCCAAGTTAGTAACAACCTAAAAGCTTTCCACTCTACCAAGAAAAAGATCTATCATAACCAACAACTTAAGTTAACTGGGAAAGGGAGGGAGGGGATTATTAATCAGAACTACTTGCACACGTGGAAAATGCAGTCACTCCCAAATAGAACCTGACATTGTACATAAATCACAAGATAAACGTGCCTAGTTATGAACTGTGAATTTTGTTTAAAAAAAACAGTAATAAAAATAAACTGTTGGGTTATCACTGGAATAATGTAACACATAATGCTGGAAAATACTGAAATACAGTTAAGAACACAAGTTTACTTTAAAAACACACACACACACAAACAAAAAAAACAATAAAGAAAGTTTACAAGAGAAATTCAAGGTTAGACAGGAAAAGGCAGGACTCTCAGTAGGGTGGGCTTTCAGACCACAACACAGCCACATCCCACCCACCCTCACTAACATAAACCCAGGACAGAGACTAACCTCACACACAGAGCCTCCTGCTTCTGGACACCTGACTCCATCTACCTTCACCGACACTGCCTCCATTCCCTTCTCTCTGGAGTTTGTCCTACTTGTCTATTCTCAGTAATTCCAACGTCCTAGCAGATCACACTGGTTAACCATAGTTAACTACCCAGAGTGAAGACCTCAAATTCTCACAATTCTGCATCTCATCATCAGTATTTGGCACCAGCTGGATAATAAAGTTTTATCAGAATCTGTGAGCTCAGACAGGTGCAGTTAAGTCATGGCCCAGTACTTGCCATCTACAAATGACTTCAAACTTAGAAGACAGGGATAGACAGCCAGCCACACCAAAATATTTCAGGGTTGGAGAAGAAACACTAGCAATAGACAAACCAAACCAGGCTGAAAGGGGGCTGAACTAGTTGCAATGTCTGGTAATTAGCAAAACATGGGCACTTCCCACACTTAAACTAGTTTAATTACAGGCAGATGTCTTTCTACTGTGCTAGGATTTTTCTATATTCATTCTTCTAATCCTTAAAGGTTAAAATCATTTATTCTATAAAGAAATACAGCAAACATGGCCACAGTCTAAGTATGTCACCTGTGTCATATGGAAATGGAAATCTGTCACTTAAAGCCCCTGCACAGTTATTTCATCATTATGGTAATTCAGTGGTGCAGGGATTGCCCTCAGCAAAAAGCAGGGCACTCACTGCCCAGGTTGAACAGTAGCACTGCATACAGAAGCGGTGACAGCCAAGTCCACACAACTCTTTATTTATTTGTGAATGAGCACTCGATAATGCTCCCAATGAAAAATGGTGCAATAAAGCAACTTTAGTATAAAGAGACAAGAAGCTGTGAAGCCAGTG
Source organism: Montemys delectorum (assembly GCA_019843815.1). Lineage (NCBI taxonomy): Eukaryota > Metazoa > Chordata > Mammalia > Rodentia > Muridae > Montemys > Montemys delectorum. The sequence continues at coordinate 5,700 of JADRCD010180272.1, forward strand.
GCCACTTGGCGCTGCAGAGAGGGAAGAGAAAGCAGTCTGCATGAGTGAAGCATGGACTGGGGAGAAGAGAGGCACAGGAGGCAGATCTCAGACGGACAGTGACACAAAGCTGTTGTACTGCTGGATGTTTCGCTTGAGGATATCTGAGCACGGGCCAAGGACGCGTTCAAACCGAGGTCGGTCCAACTTAACGCATTTCAAAGGGCCACGGGCAACCACAGTGGCAGCCCGAGGTCGATTCATCAGCAGGGCAATTTCACCTGGAAAAGAAACAGGACTATCACCTATGGAAGCTATTTCCTTAAAGAGTCCACTTCTGAGCAAGTGAACAAAACTGCAACTTTTCTACTAACTTAAGAGAGGCCACACAACATTTGTACATTAAAAAATATTACTGGCTAATAGATAATAAAGTCCCTACAGTCATGCCTACAACCCAACACGTACGGGCCAGAGGCAGGAAGGTGACCAGCTAGAACAAGAGTCACTGTACAATGAAGTCCAGGCAGTCTAGGTTACGTAAGACATAAGCTTGTGCAGGTGTGCATGTGTATGCGCGTGCATGCATGCACATGTGCGTCTGTGTCCATCTAGTAACTGAATAGTTAAGTCTTACAAAAGAGTATAGGTTAAGAAACCTAACAGGTATCGTGACTATAATCCCAGCACTTCGGAGGCTAAGGCAGATCTAAAGAAGGCCAGCCTGCACTGTTACCAGAGACCCTGCCTCAAAAACAATAAAGGCAGGTGTGGTAGTGCCTACATTTAATCCTATCACTCTAGAAACAGAGACAGGTAGGTCTCGGAGTTTGGGGGCAGCCTGGTCTACAGAGTGAGTTCCAGGTCACACACTACACCAAAACTAAGTAAAGGAATGAAAACAAAACGAATTATGGAAAACTACACTGTCCCACAGATACTTAAACCATGTATTTCTTATGAAAAAATTTAACATACCAAAATAATCAGAAGGCCCCAGTCGTCCCACTTCAACAAACTCTTCGTTTTCTGACCGACGCTGCAGCACAGCAGCTGTGCCCTGTAATCACACCAGCAAGAAGCTAAACACATGCTCCTGACCCAGAGGGGATTCATACTGTGCAATCGCTGGTTCCTGGGTGAGCTGAGCAGTTATTTCAACTGTGACTTCCACTGAACCAGCACCCACGCCCCATTTGAGGCTCTTATCAAGCTCAAGCACTTACAAAGAAGTTGAGACTCGGTGAGTAAACTTTATGAAAAGGGTCAAGCTCAAGCTTACGGCATCTTTGGAAAATAAGCTTTTTAAAGACATAAATAAGCTTTTTAAAGACACACTCAGAGCTCACATCTCCATGGCTGCATTTGCAGTGAGATGAGAGTGCAGACTCTGAAGCTGCAATGATCTGGGCCTGCTTGGCAAGCAGGATGGTACAGAGATGTTTCAGCTAACAGTAACTTCTAGAATTGTCAATCATTACTAAATAGCCTAAGCACTTTGGCTGAGAATCACCATATCTGTTATGGCTGAGGGGTCTTTTAGTAAAGAGTAATTTTACCAATCATGTCTAGGGCCCTTGCAGGATTCTGACTCTTTAAAACTGTATTTTTAAATACACACAAAGTTGTATTTTGAAGTAAAAGATAACTTTTAAATAAAACTGTCAGGTAGCCCTAAATACTAAAGCTACAAACCAGAATTGGCTGCACCTCCATTAGGTGATCCACTATAAGGAATCAAATGCAGAACTCTATACCTCTAAAATGATGAAGAACTCATCGCCTGGTTCTCCTTGCACCACAATCTTCTGTCCATCTTCAAACTGGACAGGCTCCAATGCATCAGCTACTGTGAGACGCTCCCACTTGTCCAGAGACTCTGAAAAGGAAGAAGCAAAAGAAATTCTCTACAGATCTGGTATTGCTAAAAAGTAAAAGTTGAGCAAAACCAAACTCTACAGAGATGCAACCAACTAGCATCCCTATTGTACATCCCAAGAGAACTCCTCCAGGTAAAGGCCGGCCAAAGCAGCTGTCTTTGGTGGCTCCAAGCATCAGCAGGACTTGCCTACTACTGCAGACGACCCTCAGAGCCTTCCTTTTACTCTGTTAGCTTTTATAAAAGTGCTAAAAAAATGCAATTCTCAACATTACCATCAAGCAAAGCAAACCTTCAAGTAACTAAAGAAACAGCTTTCAAATGACCAGTGAGATGAGAGACGTCTGCAACCTGCAAAGGCAGACGGTCGCCTACCCGCTCCCAACAGGGCAGATCTGACATCCCCAGCTCACGTAAGGACATCTAGAGAGAGATGGTCAATTGACCAGCTCACTTTTAAATTTCAACAGATGTGGGTCTTTTCAAAAGAAGCCAACAAAGATATGTAACTTTCTCAGACAAACCCCATCAGAACCCATTCCTAGGACTAGCAGCAGAAGCTGCAGCAGCAGCAGGAGGAACTGTGACTCCCCGAAGCATAAACACACTCCTGTGAAAGGAAAGGGCAGTGTCTACATAGTCACACAGGTCTGATTATGGGGGTTTGCCATATGCTGGCAAACTGAACACACGGAAAAATTACCATTTACTCTGCCAAACTTTCAACACTGTCAAAATGCGGTAAGATTAGCAAAAGCAAAACAATAAACATTTTAAAAAATGAAAACACACGAACTATAAGGCGTATGTAAAAAGCTGTGCAAGTACCACAAATGCTCCAATTTATCAATTCTCCATATCATTTTCCAACTCACCTAAAATAGACACTTTACTAAGGAATTCTTCATACATCTTCCTCTTTCGCAGAGTGCTTCCCTATTAAAAACAAAACAAAAAAAAAAGTAATGTCCAAAAGAGATACATTATCACACAATGTTGCAGAATAATTTATGCTTACATTTTAAACAAACTAAAAGAAAAGTAAACACGAAGCTGGCTGCTCCTGCCTCTTGTCTTGGCTCTAACCAGGTACTGAAGTGTGAGCTCCGCCCAGCTCTGTCCAAAGCTCTGTGAGGACCCTAAAGCAGCAGAGTGAACACAGCCCAAGGAAGTGCTCAGTTCCAACAGGTGGTGAGATGCCAAGCAGCTCTCAAAGGCAACCAATGGCTAATGCATGACTGCCACTGAGATCTCCACACTGCAGCCAACTTTCTCCCCAGCCCAGAATTAACCCCACAGGCTGCACGCAGGGAACAGACCCCTGCCACTGACAGTCCTAAGCATAACTAGGCTTGTATTGCCATCCCACCCCCAACACTCTGGATCTCATCTAGGACAAAGTTTACCGGGTGTCCTTGAAAGAAAAGAGGAATGTTTTATGTTGTATGACAAGCTTTGCTCGCAAGGTAAATGACCTCAGTACTACTACACACACATGTAAGTGCATATGTACATGTGTCCATGTTACATACAACAAAGCCACAGGTTCCACAACACACTGTTGTTCAGCATGCAGACTTTCTTCTTGTCATTTCCTATGGAGTGTATGACAATCTATTCAACGATGCTAGGTTTACTGTAGGTATTGCAGCTAAGCTCGTGATGGCTCAAGCATACACATCACGTCCACCCGCTATGTGCAAACACTATCATTATAGATAAGGATCTGGAGCACTCCTGGAGTTTGGTGCACATGAGAGAAAACCAGACAGAAAGCCTGAAGCTGAGGAGCTAATGAACACTGGCAGCATACTGACACATACACACACGTGCAAGGAGGTATGAGAGGGACATGACACCCTCTCCCTCAGGTCCAGTGGTATGAAACCGCCAAAGGGGGGAAAACATTATTTTAAGCAAAAAGAAAAACACAAAGACTTCAAAGCATATAAGAAGGTATATTTTTAAAACATGTGTATGTCTGTGTACAGACTTGTGCACACAAGTGCAGTGCCCACGGAGTCTAGAAGGTGGCATAAGATCCCCTGAAGCTAGATTTACAGCTGTAAACTGTTTGGTAAAACCAAACTTGGACCTATAACAAAAGCAATGCACACTCTTAATTGCTGAGCCATCTCTCTCCAGCCACACACTGTTTTATCTTCAAATAGCTATATGGGCACCACAGAAACTTGAGAACACAATTCAGAATGGCTAGCACCGTTCACTAAAACATCTAAAGCGCCTCTATAAAATTATCACAAATTGCTCGAGCAGTCTTACTGTAAGCAAAATGCCTCCATGGTCTTCTTGCTCTAACAGTCCTCTAGGAAGGCAACATGAGTTTATTACTGATCACCCAGGTTCAGTTTAGAGAACATGCTTACTTCTGAATGGCTTCAAATGACATCATGTACTGAAGGCCAGTCCAATCCCCTTTGAACTTGGCCATCCTATTCAGCATCTGTACATGGGTTAGAAGTCTAAGCTCACAGCCTCTCACCATGAGGATTCTCCGGTAGCTGTCTCGGTCGATGCCCCACAGCTTCACGTTTGTCTTTGCTTTGACAGTGGCTGCTCTGGGTGTCCCATAAATCAAAGCCAGCTCTCCAAAGCTCCCTCCTTCCCCAACACTGGTTGCCCATTCATTATTGACATAGACCTAAAATAAAGATGACATCAAAATGTGTTTGTCTAGATATACCAATGTGTTAACTCTCAAACTTCTCCAAAAGGAAGAACTCTGAACCTGTCTAAACAACAGGATCTATACTCCACCTGCAGAGCAGAGCAGAGCAGAGCAGAGCAGAAGCATTAACTTCTGACAGGCTAAAAGATCTGATAAAGGTGCCCTACCAGGATGAGGAGGAGAAATGTTCAGGCAAGCATTAATATCAAATGACATACATTTACAAAATGCTGTGCTGGGCACGTTATATGTATTAGGCCACTGAATTTTCTAATAATCCTGAGACTAATGCAATTTTCATCTTCTTTTCACTAGTTTAAAAACAAAAAAACAGACTTTTTAAAAGCTGAACTATTTCACAGCGGTGCCCTGAGTTCTTACATCATAGGACCCATGCACTTTCCAATGCTGCCCCAGTGAAAGTAGTGAACAGCATGTATAGGTAGGCAAGCTATCTCTAAAATATCTCTGTCAAAAAAATACTTGGTAAGTGTTGATGGAATTAACTCAAAAAGGCTATCATCATCTGTCCTTGCAAACACTATGCTTACTGCTTAGAAATTAAGTTAAAATCAAGATTATCAACATATTTTTCCTGTTATTAACTCTTACATCCATTTCTCCTTGATCAATCACATAGAAGTTATCCCCTTCATCACCTGAAAAAGAGTAAAATGTCAGGATCATTAATGAAACTATCATAACTGTTTAACATAAAATAGTAAACTCATGGGTGGATGCTAAGTGACTGAACTTAAGGGAAAAACAAGCAACTTTAAAACAACAACATGAAATTAACCACTCCTTTTGGTAATCTCACAATCTTTTAAAACTAAACTTTGATAAGGCAACTTATGGGACCCCTGAGAAGGCTCAGAGTGTAAAGCATCTATTGCCAAGTCAGACAAGCTGAGTTTGACCTCTGGAAGCCACACAGAGGAAGGAGAAACCACGAGATGTCTTCTAAGAGCCACACACCGGTGCTGCAGCACGCCCATGCACCTGCATGTGTGCTCACACATATACACAAAATCAATCAACAAAATGTAATTGTAAAAATGTTAAGTCATTTATGCATACAAAGTTAACTGCTACAGAATGTACAACTGTTACTAACAAACAGCCACCTTGCCACAAAGGTGGGGAAATAATTGGCTTATGGAGATTCATGAAAGTGTTAGGAATAAGAAAAAGAGAAAACATTCAATATATTAGATTCTTGTCTACATGGGCAAAAATGGTTAAGCTTCTGCAGGAGGCATACAGCCATGTAACAGATGGGCTATCTAATAAAGAGTGTGGGTGGCTTTGCAAATGTGGTTATTAATCAATAAAAAGGACATGAGAATTACTGTTCTGAAATTCTACACAATATCCAATAGGTATTCCCTTTGAAATATTAATCTCATAGTCTAAGTGTTCCTTTTAACTTAGAGAATTGCTTAATGAAGAATTAAGATCCAGGACACTCATATCTGTGCACATACACAAATACACGCGCACACACACACACACACACACACACACACACCCCTTTCTTGTAATCACAGTGGACATCAGCAGTCCTTACCTTGCTGAATAACTGTCTCTCCAGCAATAAAGGAGACTGGAAACATAGCATCAAAAATGTCACTGCAGGACAGAAGAGACCTGGGTTAGACTTCAACCCTTAGCATTAAAACTCTCAGGTTCTCAGTCCTATCAGGTGGTGAATTGCTAAATGCCTAGAACCTGTAACAGTGGCATGAGTTTGGCACTGCCACCCCACTGGGAAACTGTGAACAGAATCTGCACCTACCTTCTCTCATTATCATCAAGGTGTGAAAATAACACGTTCTTTTCGATGGCCTTGGCTAAAGCAGCCATTGTCTTATAATCTTTCGGAATAACCTAGAAAAATAACAAAGAACCTAGAAACCAAAGACACTTTATACCTGCAACTTGCATTTCAATTAAATGCCATGCCACAGAATGCTACTTAAACAAGGATATTTCGATTAATATTTTCACTACAAGACACCTGTAGGACTCACAAAGTACTCAACAAATAACTGATTAATCCCCTTCCCTAGAGCCAGGCTTATATTTAAGGATCTGTACTTGATTCCAAGTTAACGAATAAATAGAAAACAACTAGACAAAGATCATTATTCTGAGGCATAACTAAATATTTTATAACAATTGGTCATTTTGTAGTTAGTTTCACAAGCATCAAGGACCTGGAACCCATTTCCCCTAAATGGAAAAGCCTAACTCATATGGCTAGCAGGCTCTGAGGAAGAGCTGACAAGGATGAATGTAACTTGTAGGATAAAAGGTTAGAGCCAAACCTGAATTCCAGGGTATCAAGAGACTGACTGCATGAGCTAAGGGAAGGGAGAGCTGCCTGCTTCTGCTACTAAAGAGCACAAAATTACTCACTGGTTCACAGTCACTACTTGCCCTCTCTTGTAGAGCTATTGCACAAGTCTGTTCTCAAGCGCTAACATGCACACCCTTGTCTGTCTTTGCAGTAGAGTATATCCATATCACAGGAACACAGCTGACTGCAAGGGGCTCAGCGACAGTCCCACCATTTAGACAGCCACACTACCTTTCTAACATAGGACGCCGCATCCTCCTCAGTGTAAACTTCGGCACTGATAGCACCACGGCGCCGACGGCCCTTCACCACTGGATTGGGAGGTGGAGGAGAGATCTCATCCTCCCTCGAGTCAGTACGAATGCCAGTTTTCTGTAGACTCTGAATCTGTCTTGCCTCCTCCTGAAAAAAAGGTTGTTATTTAGAATCTGAA
>JADRCD010180274.1:0-17620 GCA_019843815.1 Montemys delectorum
ACACACACACACACACACACACACACACACACACACACTTTTTAAAACCTTATCTTTCCAGAAAATGTCTTCTTTTTCTGTATCTGGACAAGAAACAGGTTCAGGCACAGCCAGTCAAACCAGAGGCGGTTCTTATCCTTCCAGCTGCTGCTCTCTGACCTAAGGCTGTGTTCTCGCTCCTGCCTGAAGCCAGGCCCCTATCTTCCCCATCCCTCAGCTGCCTTTCCAGAGTTTAAGTTTTCCCCAGGCTTTAGAGCCAAGCATCAGGCAAAGCCGCATAGTTTCCTGCCTCTAGACTCCAGCCCCCTCTGTATTCCTCTGCTGTTCCTCACAGTCAGATGATCATTTTTTTAAAAAAATTTTTCCCAGCTACAAATGACCCTCTGTCCGACGGCTGTCAGTCAGCTGCCTCACGTGTTAGCAAGCCCTGCCTGTGCTCCCTCTACACTCCTCACCTCATTCTTCTCAAGTACGAGTTAGAAAGCTGTGCTCTTGCCTGTTGACGAACCTGAGAACACCTCTGTAAACCTAGTTAGAGCAATGGGCTCTCAATCTTCCTAGCCCTATGACCCCTTAATACAGTTTCTTATGCTGTGGTAACCCCCCAACCCATAAAATTATTTGCGTTGCTATTTCATCACTGTAACTTTGCTACTGTTATAAATCATAATGTAAATGTCTGTGTTTTCTGATGGTCTTAGGCGACCCCATGAAAAGGTCATTCAAATCTCCCCACAAAGGGGTTGAGAGCCATTGCAGCAGGGTCTAGCACATTGCCATTCCATTAAATCTTTGATGCGATGACTCAAAGTCCCACCAAAGTAGTTTCTGATTAGAAACCTAAAGATGGGGCAGGGGGTGTAGGTTGATTCTACAGTGTTTGCTTAGCATGTGCAAGGTCATGCATGGGTTCCCTACTCGGTATCCACTTGCTACACACATACACTTTTAAAAAGCAGGACAAAACATAAAAATCATAAAACTCCAGGGAAAGAGATCTTCATGGGAGTTTTTGCAATGGCCTTTTCCATGTGTTGTTGACTTATTTGCCTGCCAGCTATTACCAGCTGTGTTCTAGCATCTGTAACAGTAAGAACTGGTAGATGTTGCTTTTCAGGGGTATGAGCAACATTCGACCATCTCCCCTCTGAAAGCATTCGGGGCCAGCATCAAACCATGGGTGTGGTACCGAAGAGCCTAATATACCAGCCAAACTTGAACTAGAACAAAAAGTGCCCGAGACTTGATCTCAGAAACTCGGTTGGTTCACACCAAGGAGTGAGGTGGTTTCTGCAGCATTCTATGCAAAGCCTGGGTTGTTTTCTATCTGAGACTAGCTACGCACAGGACCATGAAAGAGTTCTCATCTTGAGATACTTAAAAGAGCTCTAACACCCATCTCCTAGATAAGAAGATAAATCCTATCTGGTGGATACCAGGCAATGATCATGTGCCCACCATCGGCTCACAGGGACAGGCACAACCTGCTACATCTGTATGAGCTACCTCTGCTGAACTTGCTAGGTGCACACACAGCCAGGAGCAGCACAGAACAGTGGGCAGATTGGAGAAGGGACAGGGGTATTTCCAGAGGGAAGAGGTCTGAGGTTGCAGTGGGCAAGGAGGGACCTAGGAGGATTTGAAAGCTTGTGGATTTCAATAGAGATGTGTGTGTGTGTGTGTGTGTGTGCGCGCATGCGTTCCCAAAGGCATACATTAACTTGCAGAGGACAAAGTACTTTTCAGGCATCAGTTGTTCTATTTCTGGTTTGGGCTGAAAGAAAGCAAAGCAAAAGACAAGATGTCTTTTTAGGTTTTGTGAGGGACAAAACCGGCTAAGTGTAAAATTATGAATTATTTTCTCCTGAAAGACATGAGTTCAGTTTAAGATTGTGTTTGGGTGTCTGATAGATCCTGATTTAAATCTTGCCTTTCCTTTCTGGATAATCTTGGTGAATAATTTGCCCTCTGAGAACTCAGTTCTCTTTTGTAAAATAGGTGAGTACGGAAATGCTCGATCTTTAAAGAGGTTAAAAATATTCCTTTCTATGCACAAAAGTGAGTGGCACAAAATTTAAAAAGCCAATATTGATGCTCACTCCTGCTAATAAAGATAGCAATATGGTCTAGTTTGGAGCTCAGACTTCACACTGACTCCCTTCTCCTCTTTCCAAGAAACCTTCCCTCATCCCCAGCCCCACCTCCTTTAATTACCTAGCAGGCGTGATGTTCTTGTCTTTCCATATAAAATCTTGCTTCTAAAAAAAAAAAAAAAAAAAAAAAGCCAGGTGGTGGTGGCTCATGCCTTTAATCCCAGCACTTAGGAGGCAGAGGCAGGTGGATTTCTGAGTTTGAGACCAGCCTGGTCTACAGAGTGAGTTCCAGGATAGCCAGGGCTACACAGAGAAACCCTGTCTCGAAAAAAAACAAAAACAAAACAAAAAAATGTAGTGCCATCATTCTTTCTTCCCTGAACTGTTGCCAGCCTTTCCCCCGCCCCCTCCACTGGAAGAGAGTTCTTTATCTTAACCTTCATCAAAGGTTGCATTCAGGGATTGTTAGTTCAACAGGGGCCATCCGGGCTCCTAGAGTTCCAGCAGGCTGTGGCCCCGCCTTACATGCCTTACAGGGTACTTATGGCCGGCCTTTTGAGAGCGAGGTGCCAAGATCAGTTCAACTCAAGCATGGCCTTTGTGTTAAAGCCTTGGGAGAAATACTTCAGAGAACTGGTCGGCACATGCACTCATAAGCTTAACTTGGAGAGGGGGAGAGGCAGCAGGGGGATGCTGCATTTGATTTACATGTGCGCCACATAACATGTGGGAAAAGAACCAAATCCGTGTTCCTGACCTATAGCAACCACAATAAGGAAGAGGGATCCTGAGACCCCTGGGCTAGAGTGGACAGGCAGTTCAGCGCGGGCTGCCTGTCCTGGAAGGAATGAGCAATAGGAAGCTCTGACCAGGTGGTTTTATCACTACTTTCTTCCAGAAACATTAAGCTACAATATCCAGTGGCAGAGTGGGTGGTTGTTAAAGGTTCCCATGCCCAGCCAGAGTCTTGGAACTTTCAATCCCACCCACTTCTTCCACCCACTGCTCAGAGAGCCACACACAGCATCGAATCCGAGGAAGACTTTTTTTCTAGGGAGGAGAACCCTGGGAACAAACTGTCCCAGTAAGAGCTTGAGAATTGTCTTGGTTAACCAAACTCTGGAATTCTCAGTGTTTCCTCCCCTAACAAGGAAAGCTTCCAGGGCTAGCTCACCAATGCTATACACTACCGACTGGCCTCGAACCCACAACCGAGAAGATAGACGCGTGCATGCAACCCTGCAGTTGGGTTGGTGCTGAAGAACGTGTTTCTATCTAGGCACTCTTTCTTTGTCTGTTTCCCTCTGCTCCCGTCTATGAGGGACCCCAAAGCTCTCCCCTGTCCATCTGATGGTTCTCTGGTTCCAGGTAGTCAGGGGAGGAGGGAGTGGGCTTCCTTGTGGGGAATGGCACTGGGACTTGCTGAAGCTGGGAGGCATCTGGGCGGCTGCCAGAGGGGTTGACATGGGAGAAGGGAGGGGGAAGCTGTTCCTGTGGTCAAGGAGCTCCTGGCAGAGATCTGAAGAGCCTGTAGAAGGGGCCATGTGGTAGGTGGAAGTAGCTGTTTCCATTCTCTGTGTGGGCTGTTTGTTATACCCAGAAACAAAGTAGTCCTGGCTGGCTTGAGGGCTGGCCAGGCAGTTTGCTCTGGGCTTGAGGCCTTCTCCTCATCTTTTGCCTCTTCCAGTTTCAATCTGGCAGTCCAAGCGGGGGATGCCTCTCTATGCTCCAGCCCCTCAGGTTGCCGTTCTGTCTTCACAACCTCCCCAACAAACACCAGGTTTCTCTCTCAGATTTCTGAGGCCCAGAAGCAATTGGCTCTCTTTGGTCTTTTAAAAAGTTGCTATATAGCCCAGGCTGGGCTCCAGCTTTAGATCCTTGTGCCTAAGCCTCCGGAGTTATGCCCAGCTCTCAGATCTTCCGAAGCACGTTTGCTTCAGGTTGAACACTTGGCCTCTGCAAGGATGGTCTGTCTTCGCAGCAAACCTGGGAAGTCCCTATATCAACCAGACTCTCCACCAACATGGCAAGCAATCCTGCTTCCAGGCCCTCTGGGTGACTGGCGAATGCCCTCTCCTCACGAGAGCCTCAGTGAGTCTTGGTGGTTGTGGTAGGGTAAGTTCAGGCTATGGTGACAGTAACCGGTTACCATGTGGGTGTCCCCAGATAGGGACATATTAATTCGTGTGCTTTTATACCTGTTCTACTACCTCTCTATCACAAGAGGAGAAACTGAGGCCCAGAAGCAGGAAGCAAAGTCTCTCCAGGGTCAGTCATCTGGAAACAAGGAAAGCTGAGATTCTAGGTAGGGGAGTTCCAGAGTCTTAGCAGAAGCCACCAGCAAAGTCCCCTGACTTGGATTAAAGAAAACTTTCTGAACTTTCTATAGTTGAAACTCACATAGTGAGGAATCATCTAGGGAAGGTGAGTAAATGATGTGCCAGAAAAGACCAAGCTGCTGAGGACACTACCCGTCCTCCATTCAGCATTACATCTTAAGCAGAAAAGCACTTGCCTGCTTTGCTATGACCTTGCTCTGTTTGTGTCTGTGCCCTATTTTGTCTATTTAATGGGAGACCAGAGCGCTCCCATTCTCTCCTTACAGCTGCCTCTTTAGCCTTGGCGGCTGACTTCAAAGTCAACTGGTGTATGAAGGTTGGGTCAGATCCCTGAGACTCTGCATTTCTTATATCTTTCTTTCCCACTGCATCCAAAACATGGCTAGAATAGAGTCTTGTTTATTGAATTAATAAATAAAGGAAATGGACAAACAGAGTGAGGGAACTATAAAGCTTCAGAAATAAAACGAAATGGAGCAACAACTGCCGTTCCCATCGCTCGTCACATCCTTTGAAACCCTAGGACTTGCTCCCAAACAAGCTGAGTGCTGTATTTGCATTGCTCAGCGACTTGCTGTGAATCTTCTGTGGCCTCTCAAATTAAATATACATTACACCTAGAAATAAATCTTTGTTTTACATTGATATACATCTTTTCAGACTAAGCAAGGATGAGGGAAAAAAAATTCTCCAGCAATGAAAAGGCTTGCACATGTATGGAACATTCAGAATGGACTCTACTTGTGTAAAGAACATGGCCTACAAACCTCGCGCTGCATGCAGGCAGTGGTTCTCCACCCTGTCCATGTATCAGAAACCATCTGGGAGAAATCTGGACTTAGTTGGTCTGAGATGGGGCCTTGCATTGACTTTTTTTTTTCCTTTAAGAGATGAAGAGGGGATCTGCCCATGTAGCCCAGGCTAGCCTCAAACTCCCCATCTTCCTGCCTCAACCTCCCAAGGGCTAGGACTCACTCTAGGTGTGTGCTATTGTGGGCAGTAGCAGTCACATTTTAGAAAGTTTTCCAGCTGGTTGTAATCTGTCACCATCAATTGAGCACCATTAAGGTCCTCGGTCAGATCTGTATAAAACTTCCCTATGACTCAGAAAGGTTAAGGAAGTCTCAGCTCTTAAAGTGGTCAGCCCAGAGGACAAGTTAGTTTCTCTCCTAGCAGCTCTGACTTGGCCCCCTGACCCCTGGTTCCATCACCCCCAACCCCTCCAGAAGACCCAGAACACATGGCTCATCAGGGAGAGACAGGAAACGCTCACGTGCACATCCCACGGACTTCACTGACACACCAGTGGCACAGGTGACAATCTAAGCTGTTTTTTAAGCCGTAAGAAACGACCTTCGCATTCAGTGATCAAAAACAAGAAAAGCAGACTCCTGGCATCATCGGTAGGAAAGGGATCCAACAGGAAGCTAGAGTTAGGGGGTCTCCAGGGGAGAACTTCGGAAGGGGCAGCAGACACTCTGCTTGTGGGGAAGTGAATAGCCCCCCCCCCCGGCCCCGCAGCCACCTTGTGGCCTCCTGTGTTCTTCTTATCAGGAGAGAGGAAAGTGGCCAAAGAAGGGGAACTGAGGCTGGAGGTGTAGCTCGGGGTTAGAGGCTACCTTTGGGGAATCCCGGAGAGTTTGATCCACTGCACTAGCGGTTGAGGGGATAAGTGGGAAGTTGTCACGCCAGGCTTCTGTACTGCTGGGGATCGAAGCAGGGTCGGAACCTGACGTCTATGTGGCTACTGTTGGAACTGTGTATTTGATGTGTACGTGTGTGTTTCTATGAGAAGGCAGCTCAGCTTCCATCAGCGTCCCAAAGATTAAGCATGATAGCTGGCCATGAGTAATATTCACTTCAGGCTGGAAAAAAAAAAAAAAAAATCTGTCCCTTGTTCACCCTGCCTTGTCTGATTTGTCCAATCGGAGGTAGCAAAGCTTGGCTTGGTGAATTAGAGAAGTGGCTAACAGCCATCCTGCGGGTTTCTCCCTAGGGCTCTCACCCCAGTGCGGCTTCCCCACCATATCCAGAGGGCCCAACCTAGCTCACCAGCGTTGTTCCTCCACTCCAGCTTGGGGCTCTGCTCCCTGGGCATCTCTCACTTCCCCTTTATTCTCATGTTCCCAAACCCAAGTCCATTTCCCTTCCATTTCCACCTAGGTCTAGTGCCTTCTGCCCTTCAACCCCAAAGTTCAGTGATCAGTACATGATTCTTAAAAGGCTCTTCCCAGACTCCTGGTTCCTGGTTACCACTCTGATTTACCACCTCCAACATCCTGAGATGCTCTCCCAAAGTTGTGTGCAAAAGGGCGGTGCCCTCTTCAGCTTTCTTTCACCCAGGACAGAGTCTGGGTCTTGTCTGTTAACTATGTCTCTACGTTGTTTTAGAGAAAACCATTTATCAGTTCCTCCTCCTCCTCCTCCTCCTCCTCCTCCTCCTCCTCCTCCTCACATACATATAGGAAAGCAATGAGTTTTCCCTGTGTGGGAGCAGAAATTCTATTTAGTCTTATTTATATAAACTGCTTATTATTCATGGTTCATTTCCACATTGTCCAATGACAGCATGGTGATCAAGAGTGCAGATGCTTTTCATTAAAAAAAAAAAAAACAAAAAACAAAAAAAACAACCCAACTCTATTCAGGTCTGTCCAGTCTTAAAGGTTGCTGATGTGGGCTGTTTGGTTTTACTCTGGAGATGGGGATCATTAAAGGAGAATGTTGATTTACACACAGGAGCCAGAAAGAGGTCTGGGCCCTCTCCACCCTCTGTGATGGATGAGCCTTGTGTCTCTATGTAGCCGAGCTTGCCTCTTAGCTTCCTCCTCTCCTTGGCAGGATGGGAAGCATGGAGTTCCAAGCACTTGGCTTTTTCTATTGAACATCCTTTCCCTTCCTCCTTTCCTATGTGAAACACACAGAAGTACAACATACAAAACGGGTTTAAAAGAGGTGCTGTCTGAGGGAGGGTTCTTTCCCTAGGGCAGTCAGGTTCTTCCTTAACCTAGGACTTTGTAAGAATGGACTGTGGCTAGCAAAGCCCTTTCTGTAACTCTCACAGCTTGTGTATGGGCATGTGTGTGTTCATGTGACTGTGCATCTGTGTGTGTGTGTGTGTTCATGTGATTGTGCGTCTGTATGTGTGTATGTGTGTGTGTGTGTGTGTGTGAAGGTGGTACCTACAGGTTAACACGAAGAGATCCCCGTAAAAACAAGCAGAGACAAACATTTTGTTCTTAACCACTGTGGTTAAGATGTGTACTTGGGGCTCTGTCAAGTTAAAAAAAAAAAAAAAGACAAAAACAAACAAACAAAAAAACCCCAACTCAGCCCGAGTGATTTTATTTCAAAAAGACCTCTCCGGAGCGTTGTTGAGATTTAAATGAATTGACTTCAGTTATGCCTCAATTTCAGAGTCGGTTTTGAAAACCAGTGGTTCCCCTGGAGCTCTGAAATACTAAGCCATTTGTCCTAATGACACAGCAGACTCTGGACTCCCGAATACCGCAGGAATATCACACCACTGCAAATTACTAGGGGTGCTGAGTCTTCAAAAAGGGGAACTGAAACAAAGGCCGGGCTCTGTTTCTGGGACGCACCCTCGATATGGACAAACCCAGTTGTTTGGGGGAGAGTTTTCCTGAGGCAGAACTACTCTGAGCAGTTACATGGCCCTACGTTTTCTTTTGTTGTATTATGAGAGATATGTGGCTTTTTTTTTTTTTTTGTTATGGCTAAGTGCAGAGCCAATCAACTTTACAAAAGGAGTCATTTTCGTGCCCCGTTCCCCCACCTTTCCTATATTAAAAACTTTGCCCTCCGATGGTGTCATCACAGTGTAGGTTGTTTTCATTCTTCCCTATCCAGCAAATGTTTAAACTGTTTTTGCTGGCTGCTTTTTTTTTTTTTCCAAGCTGACTTCAAAAACGGAGACAGTCTTCTGTACCCTGAACTATTTTAAAGCTGAGGCCCTCTGACCTTTTTACAACGCGCTGCTCGCACGACACACCAAACGTCCCTCTGAAAAGCCAAGAGGAGGTAAAGGGTCTGGTGGCGTGGGTGGGGGTGGGGCAGGGTGGGGGGGAGGTACTGTATATTTGGCATCAACTCAGAAATACAGAAAATGTTTGTGCAACCACTCCCCCAGCCAGGATTCCCCACCCCGCCCCCATCACACTGCCTCCTACCATAGTAATAAAAAAGGATGTGAGCCAGTGAAACCCTACAGGACAGGAGGCACATTTAAGATGGTCGCAGTGATACATCCAGAGAAACCTACTGATGACGATCCCCCCCCCACACACACACACGTCAGTCAGTCACCCCCTCATCTTTCCCTTCCAACACTCAAAGTTTAAGACCCGAGCCTCACTTCCAGGGTTCAACCTCAGGAAGGGCCAGTAAACGCCACCCACAGCTACACCACTGCTCATCAACCGCTCGCTCCTGTGACACGTCGGAAGGACAGACCCAGCTCTTGCACTGCGGGGTGGAGGCGTTATGGTTAAGAACCGGGTACTTTTTCTTTTCTTTCTTTCTTTTTTTTCCTATTAAAGTACAGTGAGCGCACGAGCCTGGAACACATTAACTTGTGAACTGCATCCAGCACACCCCAAGAGAAATCCATCACTCTTAAACAAAACAAAACAAAAAAAAAAAGGGGGGGGGTACATTACCATCCTGTCCCGAGCTTTCCAGATACTCCGTCAGGTCACATCCAAACGCACTGGCGGCTCCCTTTCGTTTCAGCTTCTGCTTGGCACCCTTGTTCTTCATGAGTTAGTCCCACAGAGGCTGCCCCTCCGTCTGCGCTCTCTGCTCCGCTCCGCTGATGAGGGTTTGGGGGTCGGGTCACCGGGGCAGAGCGGCCCCGCGGGTCGGCATGGGCGCGCAGATCGGGCCGTGCACCGCCCCGGGCGGGTGTCACCTCCTTGCTCGGGTTCCCGCAGCGTCTCCCCGCGCTTTTCGGCTAGAGCCTTGCGAGGAGCGGGGACCGGGGTGCGGCGGTTTAGGGGACCGCCCCGGGGTGAGTGTGCTCCGCCCTAGGCCCGCACTCTGCCTTCAGAGCGCAGGAGGACCGCGAACAGCCAGCATCCCGTCCCCTCGCCCGCCCTCGCGCCGTCCCTTTTTTCCTGTCTTACAAATCCCAGGATCGTCCAGCTCAGGAAGCGCTGGAAGGAAGTCAGCTCGGGAGGGGGGCGGAGGTTGGAAATTTTTGGCAGCTCTGAGTGTGTGTGTGTGTGTGTGTGTGTGTGTGTGTGTGTATGTGCAGTCGAAGGAAGTAAGTGGGTGGGTTGAGCCACGCGGGCTGGGGGAGAGATCGCGCTCTCCCGAGGTGGCTCTGCGAGTCCAGATTATCGCCCAGGGCCGCCCCGGGGGAAATCGGCCTCGAGAGGAGCGGCGGCCGCCCGCCCGCTTCCTGCCGCCAGTCCGGCTCTTTGCACAGCGCAGGAGGCGGCGCCGGACTCCTCAGGGAGGGCTCGGGATGGGTGCTCACCGAGTTATCTTCCTTGCCATCCCTGTCCTGACACTTTCTATTTCAGTGCCTGCCTTTCTCCTCCGCCAACACTTAAGTGTAGTGACAGTAACA
The DNA here is from genome assembly GCA_019843815.1 of Montemys delectorum. Lineage (NCBI taxonomy): Eukaryota > Metazoa > Chordata > Mammalia > Rodentia > Muridae > Montemys > Montemys delectorum. Next base: position 10,026 of record JADRCD010180274.1, read on the forward strand.
AAGACTGGGATTCCAGAAACCTGACCTGCAGAGCTTTACGTTGGCCACTCCCATCTCTCTTTGCCTAGGTCTGCGGTCCCTGAAGCCCAGACGTCTCCTCTCCCACGCTGAGGTTAGGATACCCTCGGGGGAAAGAGAGAGGTGCAGCTTTGTAACCACTGCCCAGGAAGTTATATTTCTAGTTACAAATTCAAGTTCAGGCACACACACACACACACACACACACACACACCGGTCTTGCTAAATGCAAGAGATTTGAGTAAAGAAACCAAGATTTAAGGGGCTCTGACATTTTGCCAGTCTCCCAGATTGTTTTAAAACTTGAGGCGTGTGCTTTCAGGCCGGCATGTTTTTCCTTCCCTTAGTTGGAATTCCTTGACTCGTGTGTACTCAGCACACAGTGAACACTTAAAGTCTTGTGCCTTGACAACTCAAAGATTAGATTAAACTTCCTGCATACATTCAAATCCATATATAGGCTTGAAGGGCAGGGACATTCATATAGCTGGCAAAAGCATTATGTGTCGTATTTTAGTTACTGATTCCTCTTGAAAGTCATCATGGCAGTTTATAGACTTTGAACTCTGACCTTCTCTCTATGTCCAGACATAACCTGATAGCCAGCCTACCAAAATCTGGCCTACAGATGTGTTTTGTTTGGAACATATCCTTTAAAAAAAAAATTATTAGCCAACACTAAAGAATTAAGATATTTCTCCACAAGAGATCTGGATTTCTGTTGTCTCCTGTGGGAAGGAAGCTCTGGTTATACCACAAGTGTGTTCTCATATAGCAAGGAGTGCAGATGCTAAGACAAGGCAGCTGTCTGTAGAGACGAGCCTTCTGGTTTGGAGCCACCTCGGCCTGTCTTCCAGCTTTTGGATCTGTCTGGCCTCTGGAGTCACTAGAGTCCCTGCCCAGTTCCAAACTCTCCCTACATCCACTTTCCTGTTTTTCTCAGGGACACCACCACAGAGTCAGTCATCTTGATGAGACACAGTCAAGTAACTACTGACTCATTGATCTCGAGCCTCCTCCTTCCAAACTAGACCAACCTCAAAAGGACGGATCCTTCACAATGCCTCTCAACTGGGGTTCTTCCTGGTCAGGCCTCCTCGGTAGCAAACACCTACTCTTCGATGGTTAGGACACCCCCACCCCCACCCCACCCCCCACCATTTGCTAATCTAAGCTCCTCTGACCTCTTCCTTCCTACATACTAGAAGCCTGATGGGTCCTCCTGAAGACTGTTGTTTATGGGCTTGCTTGCTCAGAATCTATCAATAGCTCTCTCTGTTTCCAATGGCTAGGGCGGCAATTCCTAAGCATCCTGTAAGCTGCTTGGATTACTTAATATAATGGCTTATTTCTCTTTTTATTTCTAGAGAATCAGCTCTCCCTGGAACTGTAATGGTCTCTGTGAATGTTTGCTTAGTGGTTTACTTCAGCAATAGCTCTTGGGGTCTCGGTCTCTCTCTCTCTCTCTCTCTCTCTCTCTCTCTCTCTCTCTCTCTCTTATTGAGACCCACATTTGAACAGTTCTGTGGTTGCTTATGATCTCCCTACCTATACCTACTGAGGACTGATGGCTACCAACAACGCCATCAGCTTTCTTTGTTGCCAAGGAACTCAATCTTCTCTGCCATTTGTAAACAGGATCCGGGCATCCATCATTGATAGGCCTGAGCATCACTTGTGGCCACAGCCTTTGCCCAGTTTGCCCATACAACTAGGTTGCGTCTTGGCAACTTCACCATTCATCTTCCTCTCCAGGTGGCCAATTCTCCTAAGACTCCTCGTCCATGACCTGGATTTCATGCTCTCAGGTCCCAGAATGTCGGCTTGTCTTCTAGCCAGGTGCACTTCTTCCCTTGCTTCTCTCTCTCCTTGCCCCCAGCTGTCCCTGTTTTAAAAGGCGCTCAGACAGTATCTGGGGGTGAGATCAACTGCTAGGGAAGTTCTTCTAGGACAGTGGCTTGTGATTTACCTAGTCCGCCATACTCCAAGGTTCTGAAGCCAGTAGAGAAGAGAGGATGACTGGGGTAAGCCAGCTTCAGAAAGCTGGCATCCGGGCTCCATCACGGCACTCCTTGCCCATGACACTTAAGCTTAGGTTACAAACCGTTACAAACGGTTACAAACCGTTACAAACGGTTACAAACCGTTACAAACGGTTACAAACCGTTGCCTCTGAAGGTCCAGGTGAGGTGGACCAAGCTATCATAGAGGGCGTGCAAACTGCAGAAGGCACATTATCGATCCCCAACAAAGCACGAGATGAAGAACTCTATAAGAGAAAGGGAACTGGAAACGGATCAGCTCTCCATGCTGGCTGTCACTCGGTGCCCTGCCCTCCCTGTGACTCTGAAAGCTAGGGCTGCTTCTAACAGGACTTCCAAGAGCAAACAGGAATGGTGCTGGGAATGAGAGTGAAGGGATTGAAAAGGGTCTCCCCATCTCAAAAGCACTATGGAGGGCTGGAGAGATGGCTAAGTGGTTAAAAGTACTGACTGCTCTACCAGAGGTCCTGAGTTCAGTTCCCAGCAACTGCATGGTGGCTCACAGCCATCTGTAATGGGATGTGATGCCTTCTTCTTTGACAGTGTACTCACATACTTAAAACAAATACATCTTTTTCTTAAAAAGTGGTATGGAGTAGTCTGTCTATGCGTCTGCCTACCTAGTTCTTATGGATTCAAGATTTGGAGAGCTGTGTTACTCAGGGTGAGAGCTATGTGTGTTGCTCTGCTTACCCTCCTGAAAAGGTAAGTAATTAGGATATTGGGGATAGAAAGGGTGGAAGGAAAGAGAAATGTTAGTTAAAAGACTAGGTTACAAATGATCTTGCTCACACGATATGCCACTATTCTTTGCTACCCCTGGGAGGCCTTCTCTTTTCTGTTTCCCTTCAGTGGAGGGAGAGATAGAGGGGGAAATTGAGGTTGGGTTATAATATATGAGAGAATAAATGAATGAAAAAAGAAATGAAAAACAAAACAAAAAATGATCTCTCATCCTTTCTCTTACCCACACATGCCTGCAACACACATGCCCACACACATATGCACACACTCTCAAATGTGCGCACATACACATACAAGCACACACACACACACACACACACACACACACACACACACACACACACGTAGATGTTAGAAGTCAAGATGTAGGAAGGTAGAGTCAACGGCCACACCAAGTTCTTAAGAACTAGGTAAAATTCAACCTGCCTCCTAGCACATCCAGTATCAGAACTTTCAGGGGAGAAATGTTCTTGGACAGTGTAAAATGTAAAATGAGTAGAAAGTGACTCATGGCAGGTGGGTTATCTACATATATTATTGGAAATCATTTCAGAAGTTAAAAGGTCTAATATTTTATTTACTCTCTAGTATCTTTACATTGACTACCGATACTGTTTTTTAAGAAGCTAAATGGTCTGGAGTTCTTCTGTGTTCCCCTGGATGTTTAAAAAAACAAAAAACAAAACAAACAAAAAAAAAACCAAACAGTACAACATTCGACCTATGCAGTTTGGCATTAAGTGAGCCTTTAGCATTTCAGACCCTGTGAGTGAGCACAGAACTCCCTTGTCCCACTCAACCATGGGCACCGGAGGCTGCCAGAGAGCAGCGGGACACTTCCTTCCTGGTCAAGTACTGAGAAGAGATTTCAAGAGGCCAGAAGGAGAGCCAAATGTCCCTGATGAATTGTTGTTATGCCCACATCAGAACCTACACAGCCCACATCTGAACTTGCACAGGGCCTACCCAGCCTTAGGCTCTCACTCTGAATTTGGGTTCATTTGGCTCCGAAAGCCTTTGATCAGCGGCCCAGAGAGAAAAATGGCTGGACTGTTCTACAAGAGTGGCCCAGAAGCTTGGCAGGTCTGCCCCGAGGGTCTAGAGATGCCTTCTGGTCCCTCGACACTTGAGATAATAATGTCTTGGACTTCTCAAACTAGACAGAGTCTTCACGTAGGAAACCCATTCTTCATTGAATAGAGGAGTTCTCAGGATAGAAACTTGCTTCTCACTTAGTTCTGTAAGTCTGGTTTGGTTCTGTTGCCTCCTTCAACCTCTGCTTCCTCTCATTTGGGTTCCTCACCCTTTGGGCACATTGCCTTTTTTTTTTTCCTGACTTGGAAAAAAGAAAACTATAGAAGGATCAGAGCCCAGAGCAGGCCCGAGCCCCATCTGTCTCCCTCCAGGGTCCCTCCACATTGGAGCAAACGATTTTCTTAGGCGGGTGGGGCTCTGTCCCCGCCCAGTTCATTGTATTCTACGGTTTCCTGTACACTGCTTGTAACCCTTTACCAATCTGCCAGGCGCCTTTTTAACACAAAAGAAAGGCGAGGGGGCAGGGACTGCTGAGGAAAAACATCCCTATAAATAGCCTTCTTCAACAAAATTGTTTTCCTCATACACAGTTGTTGTTAGGCCTTGACTCCCCTTAATCTTCCTCTGCATTCTCCTCCCCTTCCACTCCAGCCTTCCTCTGCCTCTGCTTTGCCGCCTGCTGAGATGGGATGTGCAGGTGTAATGGGAGCTTGGTGGAAGCTGCTCCTCTCCAGCCCTGGTTGCTGCTCCCAGGTGGACCTGGGTTCTAGATCAGACGCTGCGACTTTTTGCCCCAGGACCTTGATAGGGCACATTTTCTAACCTTGCTGAGCTGGGCTGTTCTTATTCTTAGTAAGGGTGGTGGGAATACCTCGCAGAGTTGGTATGAGGATTAAAATAAAAGATTTCGGAAAGGCCTCCCGTCTGGTCTCTACCTACACAGGTCCTATGCACACAGATGAGCGCTTTGTCAATTTTGTTTGTGTTTTGTGGTTTTTTTTTTTTTTTTGGTTGTTTGTTCGTTTCCTTTGCACAGTGAGTCTTCTGTTTCTTGCAGCTCATCTAGTTTGTGTGTGTGTGTGTGTGTGTGTGTGTGTGTGTCTTCTCCCCCTGCCCTGCCCAGTCCCATGTGAGCCAATCTTTGAGCTTTAAGCTTACAAACATATTGATTTATTTACACCTTCCTCAGTTCCAATGTGAGTTTAGATATTCACTTTATATTAAAGTGGCTAGAACCTAGTGGGATATTCAGAAAGGATAAGATAGTTCCGTCACGGAACAGTTTCCTGACATGAAGGAGACTGCCTTTCGTAGGTGCTTTGGTCACAGCTCACTCACTTCTAAGGTCTCATCGATCCCAGGATCTGCTTTTATTCTTATGGTGGGAACTTAGCATATGAAAGTTAGTATGAAAATAAGAGGTAAAATAGTCACAGACTCATTACCTTTTCTGTATAACTGCCCCCAGTCTGAACATTTTCAATTGGGCTTATATCCCTGTTGTTTTTCATTATGTCTCGGACATATACATACACATACACATATACATAACATAACAAACATATATATATGTATATATATATACATATATATATATACACATATATATATATATATATATATATATGTATCCACATAGTTGTAGAGTTTGGGAGCAGTGGCCCCAAGTTAACCAAAATCACACTTGAAATTTTTTTTAAATGTTCTGAGTTTTCAACGGTTAGTACAAAAGTGTTGAACTCTTCACACTGATCCAAAATGAAGCTAGTCAAATATACATAGTCTGATGCGTTTGTGACTTTTCCAAAGATGTGTGTGTGTGTGTGTGTGTGTGTGTGTATGTGCATGTTTATGTATCTGTATTCATATCTGTCTCTCCATGTTTTGCATGTTCATTTGACTTTATAGGAGTCCTTCCTAATTCCTCTGGACCTACTAGTTTAAAATACCTACAGATTTGGACTCTAATATCACACATTAGGCAGAACTTTTATAATTTAGAATCTTCATATAGATATTTTAAAATTCTTTCTGAGATAAGATTGCCCCCCTCCACAGTCTCAAGTGCCCATGTTCTGTCTCATTTTCAAACTAGAGGGTATATTCTATTTTCTGTCTTAGAAAATACAGCCTGTGTTAGGTTGACTTATATTTTTCCAAAATTGCTAAACTCCTAACCTCTAGTAACTCCGAATGTGACTTTATTTGGAGTAGAATGGTCATGGTGCAGTTAGCTAAGACTCAAGTTAACTGGAACAGGTCTGGCCCAGTGTGACAGGCATGCTTAGAGAAGCAGGTAGTTTGCATACAGACCCCGACACAGGAAATGTGCCATGTAGGGATGAAGGCAATTAGAATGACGCTTCAACAACCCCACAGGTTCATATATTTGAGCGTTTAATCAGCAAGGAGTGGCACTATTTGAAAGGATTAGAAGGATTAAGAGGTGTGGCCTTGTTAGAGGGAGTGTGTCACTGAGGGTGGGTTTTGAGGTTTCAAAAGGCCACGCCAGGCCCAGTCTCCCCCCCTCTTCTCCCTCTCCCTCCCCCTCCCCGTCCTCCCCCCCTTTCTCTCTTCCTCCCTCCCTCTCCCCCAACCACCCCCCCCACACTGCAGATCAGGATGTAGCTCTCAACTGCTTCTCCAGCGCCACACCTGCTATCCTCACTACCATGCTCCCTGCCGTGATGGTAACTAAGCTTCTGAGGCTGTCCTGCAAGCTCCCGATTAAATGCTTTCTTTCCTAAGAATTGCCTTGGTCATGGTATCTCTTGACAGCGATAGAACAGTGACTGAGACAGCAAGGAGCATTGAAGATGGCCAGAAAGCCACCAGAAACTTGGGACTGAGTGTGAAACAGACTCATCTCATAGCCCTCAGAGGGAAGCCTCACAAGGCCATGTTTAACCTTAGATTTCTAGAATCTGCAACGGTAGGTCAGCATAGCATTTTTTGTCTAAACTCAGTGTGTAGTACTTTGTTATGGAAGCTCTCTCCTGGTGGAGTCTCCAGGCAGTATCTATAGCTGCAGCTGGGATGACAGCTAAACTACTGTATACAAACATTCATCTTAGCAAGCAGCTCCAGGCTGGCTAAGGAGGATTTCTGTAACTAGACAGAGATCCCTGTGGTTGTAGGAGGCAGTGGGGTGTGGGACGTCAAGGGCCTTTCCACACGCTGGGCTCCCCTTTCTCCACAAGAAGATGCCTCCAGACCTCAGTGGAGGCCTAAGACTGCAGGCCTTGTCACACTGTGTCAAACCTTTCATACAGTGTCGTTTTCTGTATATGCATACCTAGGTTCAGGTTCAGTTTATAAATTTGGAACAGGAAGATAATAACACCAAATAAATTCTAGAATAGAACATTTTTGTAACAATAATATTACACGTTCTTATCTAGTGTTTTTTAGACATCAGTGACGGTGGGTACCTGCAACCAAGGAAATTAATCACATCTTGAAGGACACCAAAGTCTCTGTTTGGAAACCAGAGAAAGGGAAGCTGTGCAGAGCCCCTGGAACAGCCCAGTGCCCACTTCTGACTCCCTGAGTCACCACAGGCTCCCACTTCTCTGTGAGAAATCTGGTGAGTTATCCTCCCCTATCTCAGGGCCCGCACACTGAGATTTTTTGGAAGCCTGTGAAATTTATTTGCATTTTGTATTTATTCATTGATTGGACTGGCCTGTCAATGCATTCACAGACCATGATGGTATATATATATATATATATATATATATATATATATATATATAT
>JADRCD010180278.1:0-11644 GCA_019843815.1 Montemys delectorum
AAAAACTGCTATTGAGGGGAATTTTTTTTTTTTACTTTAAAATGATTTATTTATTTTTATTTTATGTGCATTGGTGTTTGCACATATGTCTATGTGAGGGTGTTGGGTCTCCTGGAAGAAGAGTTAGAATCAGTTGCAAGCTGACATGTGGGTGCTGGGAATTGAACCCAGGTCCTCTGGAAGATCAGCCAGTGCTCTTAACCACTAAGCCATCTCTCCACCCAACTTTGGGTTGTTGTTGTTGTTGTTGTTGTTGTTTTAAATGGAGTGTGCAGGATGTCTCCACTTTTGTTAAAATGACTGCAGAACCTGTAAAAGCTATTGCTACTGTTGCTACATGTCACACTGCTGGTACTGGTCTTTAAAAAACAAAACAAAACATACTCTATCCCTAGCTGTCCTGGGCTCACTTTGTAGACCAGGCTGGCCTTGAACTCAGAGATCCACCTGTCTTCCAAGTGCTAGGATTAAAGGTGTGTACTACCACAGTTGATCTACTACTGGTCTTTTATATATGACCAATAGCGTGTGTGTGTGTGTGTGTGTGTGTGTGTGTGTGTGTGTGTGTGTGTATAATACTATATGTATACTACATTTGCATCTATATAACTTGAAGCTTTGGATACTTTAGCTGCGCTGTCAAAGTTGAAAAGAAAGTTACCCCAGTCTACCATGCTGACTTAACATTGTACAAAAACCAACATTCATATTGGTCTAAAAAGTTAAATGGGGGCTGGGAGGTGGTGGCGCACGCCTTTAATCCCAGCACTTCGGAGGCAGAGGCAGGTGGATTTCTGAGTTTGAGGCCAGCCTGGTCTACAGAGTGAGTTCCTGGACAGCCAGGGCTATATGGAGAAACCCTGTTTCAAAAAACCAAAAAAAAAAAAAAAAAAAAAAAAAAAAATGGGGGCTGGAGAGATGGCTCAGCAGGTAAGAGCACTGACTGCTCTGCTGAAGGTCCTGAGTTCAAATCCCAGCAACCACATGGTGGTTCACAAGCATCCGTAATGAGATCTAACACCTTCTTCTGGGGTGTCTGAAGACAGCTACAGGGTACTTACATATAATAAATAAATAAATCTTTAAAAAAAAAAGTTAAGCTTTTGGCCGCGGCAGCCATCTTGCAGGAACTCGCCAAAATGACGAACACAAAGGGAAAGAGGAGAGGCTCCCGGTCTATGTTCTCCAGGCCTTTTAGGAAACATGGAGTTGTTCCTTTGGCCACATACATGCGGATCTACAAGAAGGGTGATATTGTAGACATCAAGGGAACGGGCACTGTTCAAAAAGGAATGCCCCATAAGTGTTACCATGGCAAAACTGGAAGAGTCTACAATGTCACCCAGTATGCCGTGGGCATCATTGTAAACAAGCAAGTTAAGGGCAAGATTCTGGCCAAGAGGATCAATGTGCGGATTGAGCACATCAAGCACTTAAAGAGCAGAGACAGCTTCTTGAAGCGGGTGAAGGAGAGCGATCAGAAGAAAAAGGAAGCCAAAGAGAAGGGCAGCTGGGTTCAGCTGAAGCGCCAGCCTGCACCACCCAGAGAAGCGCACTTTGTGAGGACCAACGGAAAAGAGCCTGAGCTGTTGGAGCCCATTCCATACGAATCCATGGCCTAATGTACAAAAAAGAAATAAAGGACTCAGACCGCAAAATAAAAAAAAAAAAGTTCAATGTATGTTCTTGGCTTTGTATAGGGTTAATATACTGTATTAAATATGTAAGCTGAGGTAAGACTCTCTGGGTTTGAACACAGAAACCAATAGCATGTTCTCTGGACAATGAAAGCTGTGTGAGATGTCCTCTTTGGGGGCATTTGAGCCAGATCTAAGGAACTACTCACAAATTTGGAGGTGACTGGAGGTCATAGTTTACTTCCTGAGCACTGAAATGCTAGCACTGAATCATTTGGTAGTTTTAAGAGACGTTTAAAATAAGTGTCTTTGAGTGGTCTTAGTTTTAACTTAAAATAGAGTTAGTCAATAGTGAAGGATAGAGTCCGCGTAAACAAAAGGTCTTAGGAGCCCTTAGGATGTTTTATTATAAGTTTAAAGGGTTTCAGAACTTTAAACATTTGAGGAGCCTTCCTTAGACAGGTTTTCAGTCTGCTTGGACCAGTGAGATTGTTTGTAGAGTTTTTCTTTTGAAAACAAAACCCCAAAAAGTAAATATACAACAACTCATGTCTGGGTTGTTTCTCTCTGGGGTGCGAAGTGGGCAGCCAGACTGAAAAGTGAGGTTCTGGTCACGTGCCTCCCCCTCCTCTCACCTCCTCTCCCTCCCCTACTCCTCTCCCCTTCTACTTCCTCCCCTCTCCTCTCTTCCCCTCCCCTTTTCTCACCTTTCCTCTCTTCCCTCCTCTTCCTTTTCTCCTCTCTCCTTTCTTCTCATGGCTGTCTTTCAGACTTAGCAGTGAGATAGGGCCCTGAACCAATAGGAAGGTTGTACTATTTAGGGAGCTAGAGAATGTCCTCTATTCCTGTAAAGAATGTAGATAACTACTTGAAGCTGTTTTAATCCTCGTAGAGGGTAGTAGCCAGAGCCAGGGGGAGCGAGCGGTTTTGATGTGTGCTATGCTCTCCCAGCAGACCTAGCTTTGGCCCAGGGTTGCTGCCGTCTTCAGAGTTGGTCCCCCCTGAACCTCCACAGCCACAGTCATCAACTGATGCTCCATATGCTGCCCGAGGGATCTACTCAGAGGAGATGCCATCAGTGGCCCGGCCTCGGCCTGTTGGGGGCACCACAGGTGGGTGTGGCGGTGATGGAGCTTGCATTTCTGGGTAGTAGGGCACTTGCTTTAGGAGTCAGGGAGATGGGTCATCAGGTAAAGGTACTTGTGGCCTAGCCAGGATAGCTGGCCCACTAGCTTCTGGCCAGTTCGTCTTTACCTTCCATCTCACCTTAAGCTGGGATTACAGATGTGTGCTGCCCCATCAGGCTCAAGGGTCAGGCTTTCATGCCAAGGCCTTTACCTACTGGGTCGTTTCCCCTGCCCTACAACTGTATCTTATGATTAGGCCACCAGCGGTGTAACAGTGGAGCAGTGTGAGACCCTTTGGGGTTTCAGTAGGGATACTGCTCTTTGGTGGACAAGCTGTGGCCACCACAGCTGTGCTTGCGTTCACTATGGCGTTTTTTTGTTTTTTTTATGTGTGTGTGTGTGTGTGTGTGTGTATGTGTGTGTGTGTGTGTGTGTGTGTGTGTGTATGTGTCACTTCAGCAGTTTACCCAAGTTCAGACTTTCCCTCCCCAAATCACTGACTCCCTTCATGCCTGTAGCCCATGAAGAGCTCATGCTCTGAGCTCTGTTTGTGAATGCTGTCCTGTGTTTCTAGAGCATCTGTGTTACTTGAGATCCTAGGCTCTTGCCAGGCTCATCTTGTTTCTTGTATATTTTGCAAAGTCACTGTGGTGTGTTTTATGGCTTAAGCCTCTTCACTCTGTTGGGTACACCATCCGAAACCCCGCTGTCAATGACTTCCTCTCCCTCCTTTGTGAAGCCTGGAGTTTCTTTCTGCAGAATATACACTTCTTTGGTGTCATCAAAAAAAGTAGTTTATGTGAATTCCAAATTTTCAGTGATTGCCAAATATCTTTAGTCAAAGTTCCGTTGCTGGGAACAGACACCATGACCAAGGCAACTCTTATAAAGGCAGACATTTAATTAGGCTGGCTTACAGGTTCAGAGGTTTAGTCCATTATCATCATGGTGGGAAGCATGGCAGCATGCAGGCAGACTTAGTGCTGGGGAAGAAGCTGGGAGTTCTACATCTGGATCCACAGGCAGCAGGAAGAAAGAGCCACTGAGCCTGGCTTGAGCATTTGAAACCCCAAAGCTCAACCCAGTGACACACCTCCTCCAACAAGGCCATGCCTCCTAAGATACCACTCCTTGGTAGCCAAGCATGCAGACACATGACCCTAGGAGAGCTCTTCCTATTCAATCCACCACATTAGATATTTTCCATTGCATTATTCTAGGAAATTCCTGTATTTTTCCTGGTCTGTCATCCACAGAACAATATCCTGATGCTCTGTGGACTTCCTATACTTTCCATGTCCTGTTCTTTGCCTGGACCTCAGTCCTCCTGTGTTGTGGGTATATTTGGGCCTTCTGCACTGCATACAAGCTAATCCAATTCAGATGCATTAATTTCTATTTTTTTAAAAAAAAAAAAAACAAAAAAACTTAGAAATACCCCCACCCTTACCCTTGCCACCTGCAGCAAGCAGGTGAGCTGACCCTGAGGTCCTGAGAAGCGGAGAGCCGGTCCTGCGCCTCACTAGTTACAGCACTTGGGCGAGTGGGGACTAGACAGCACAGTAGAGGCGACCCTAGTGACAGGTGCAGGTGAGCCAACCTGAGGGTGTGAGTATGGGAGAGCTAGTCCTGCTCTTCCTGTGCTGTGGGGTAGCATGGGCAATGGAGAGATGAGCGCCCCCACACCTGCCTCTCACCACCTGCAGCAGGCGGATGTGCTGACCCTGAGGTCATGATAGCAGGAGAGCTGGCCCCATTTCTCACTGGGTGCAGCACTCAGGAGAGCTGGCCCTTGACCTCGCTGTGCAGCACAGCAGAGCTGGTCCTGGTGGTGAATGTGCAGGAAAGCTGGCCCTGAGAACATGAAAGCAAGAGAGCTGACTCTGCTTTTGCTGGCATTTTTGCATTGGGTTGAGCCAGCAAGGGTGGTGCTGGAGAAAACACCCTGGTGGTCGGGATCCAGGAGAGCTGGCAGGCTGACTCACTCAACTACCACCCGGGCCCAGATCCGGGGCTCTGAGTTGGCCCACCCCAACCTCTACTCCATTTATGATCTCCTGGAACACGAAAGGGCCAGCTTTGGATCTGGAGGATCTTCATGACACAGGGAAACAACAAGGTAGTCTAGAGAAGTCCCCATGAGGATCTGGTATAGCTAGTGTAGCAGAAGCCAGAGAAGAAGTATAGATTAAACTACCGTGATTAAACTGTGAAATTGTCTTCATAGAAATGAGGCGATTAAAACTTACATTCAGTTTTTTTTCCACCCGGTGCTGAGCTCCTGCATTGTTTGGGGCATTTAACAAGATGGCGAGTCTAACGTACCCCAAAGAGTACTTGGCGTCTCACCCACCCTCAGTACATATCGGCTCTACTGCTAGTGTTATCCTTGGATTATGGCTGTGGTGGTCGTCTTAGTTGTTGTTCTCATTGCTGACTAAAGCAGCCTGGGGAAGGAGGGCCTTGCTTTAGTTCCCAGTCTGAGGGTGCCCGTCCATCTTGGCGAGGGAGGAAAGGCGGCAGGAGGGTGCGGCAGCTGGTACACAATTAGGAAGTGGAATCATAATAGTGTAAAGCTTTTGGGATTAATGTAGAAGTAGAACGCATGGGCCTTTGGTTTAGTAAAGAAAAAAAATATTTCTTGGAACACACAATCTCTCTGCTCCCAAATCCACAATACTGAGGGAAAGCAACATGGCATCAAGATGTTAAGCACATCATTATTCAGAATAGGAAGAAAGGGAAAGTTGCCTCCTTAGATGTTCATCGAGTAAGGGGCACAGCTATTTATTGTTATTTAATTAACTAATAAATTAATTAGAGACAAGGTTCCTTTGTATATATAGCCTTGACTCTCTGGGAACTCTCTCTGTAGACCAGGCTGGCCTGGCACTCACAGGTTCCTCCTATAGTGCTGGATTAAAGCTGTATGCCACCATAGCCATGTGCAGCTATTTAAAACGGAGACCAAGGAAGGCTTGAAATGATTAAAGATCCTACATGTTTGGTGTTTGATCCACCTTATACCTTCTGTCCCTTGAAATAACCCTCTGAGGTGACTGGAGCGCCGAGGAACTGATGTCCAGCAGGGGCAGGAGCCAGCGCCTGGAGGACACATGGCTTGTCAGCAGCTGGGGAATCTGCCAGGTGCTGAGTCAGCTAGAGGCCTCCGCTGTTTTGTCAAGGGATCAAAGCAGGATTCAGAGTCTATAGGCCTACAGTATGATTTCGGCCCCTGTGTCGTTTAACACAAAAGCTATGCTTTAATCCATTCCTGGGCTACAGCTGTAACCCTTCAAAAGATGAGCTCAGCCTGTGTCTCTGGAGGAGATAGTACTGATGTCCAGAGGTGATTTGGATGCTGCTGCCGAGCCTGTCCAGTTATAGACCAGGGCTCACGTAGGGCCCGTGTGGAGCCCATCCGCCCTGGCTGAGGCCCAGACTTTCTTTTCCTGACCCTCAGTTATTGCTGTATGTCTAGATATAAGCACTGAAGACTTCCTTTTGAAATGTAGTCTATTTGCTAAGGGTACCTGGGCAGCACGGGAAGTGGGCTGAAATGGGGAGGCCACATTACCCCAAGGACCCTCAGAGAGCTTCCGTACCATGGATAGATTGTGTGATCCTGGCAGTGTTTATAATTATATACTCTATTTCACAAGGCTCACAGATCAAGTTTGAGGAGTTAGGAGTTAGGCTCTATTGGTAAAGCACCCGCCTAACAGATGTAAGATCTGGGCTCAGTTCTTAGTGCCACCAAAAAATAAAATAGAGACCCTTTATTTTCTTCCTTGATTGCACTCTAGAGTATTTCCATATGCCAAAAGAGAAAAGAGAAGCACAGGAACACTCAGTCTTTGGAGCCACACCGAAGCTAATGTCTGGGTGTGGAGAATTAGCCCCAGAAAGGTGCTGGCATGGCCTTCAGTGCCTCTTGCCTGTAAGCTAGTGAGTGGGGTTACTTGAATTGTGACTGTTATGGAAACATGTAGTGTATTAGCCACTCTGAATTTACATAATTTTATCACCTTTTCTTTAAAAAAAAAAAACACAGCACATATTCAGGTCCTGGAGACTCTCAAAGCTATGAGCAAGAAGGTACCGGGCCTTGGCTTCTTTACAGCCTTAAAACATTTTTCCCCTTTCCACTTTCTGTGATCCCTGATCCCAGGCATCTGATGTCTATGGGAAGTTAGGAGCCTTGTGTCAGCACCATGTTGAGAGCAACGAAAGCAGCTCTCCCGTCTGCTTTCTTAGGAAATGCCACTTCTGGAGATGTTGAACATCCCCATAGATTGAACGCATGCGCAGAGGGGCTCCGCAGAGGGGCTCGTGGTCCTCGCTGAAGGTGTCGTCCTCGGCAGCCTCCCTATAAATGTTCTGCAGATGCTCACCAGGTCTCTGCTGTGTGTCCCTTTCAGGCTCCCAGATCCAGCATCTGACACAGGTGGGAATTGCAAGCAGAATTGGGGCCCAGCCAGTGGAAATTCCTGCCGGCAGAGGCAGCCAGTATGGGGGACCAGGCTGGCCCGTATACGGGGAGGAGGAGGCAGGGCGAAGAGAAGCCGTGAGTATCTGGGGCTTGGGCCGGCAGCTAGAACTCGCACAGTCACTCCGTGTAGCTGCTTCTGCTTTGACACTCTTTAAAAGCTATGCCAAACACAACTTCCAGCCCCTACTCCTTTTGCTTGGCTTGGTTGTAGTTGCCGTTTGGTAAACCCCCTTCTACTTTGGGGATGCTGATGATTCTTGTTGAGGCAGGTTTCAGGCTTCGAGTCGTGGATCTGAATAAAATCCAGACTACTTCTTTGTGTGACCACTGTAGCTGGTCCGGACCTTACTTCTTCTGTATCCTCACTGGCTGACCGATGATAATACGCCTACTTTGACCACCACTTGGGGATGGTTTTGTGATAAGTACACGGCTTGGGACATCTATCGTCCTTTGGGTTTCTAGTTACTTAGTTAATCTCTGCAAGGACTTTTACTTTCTCAAGAATTTTATGTGGCTGGAGAGATCGTTCAGTGGTTAAGAGCCCTTGCTGTTCAGTCATGAGGACCAGCATTTGAATTCCAGAATCCATGTCCAATGGTTCAGACATTCCAGTTAACTCCATCTCCGATAGATCTGATGCCCTCTACTGGCCTCAGTGGGAACTCATCCACACACATACACGAATGCGCACAGGTATGCGCGCGCTCACATAAGCACAAAAGAAAATATTTTTTATCTTGGGATATAAGCTAATGGATTTTGAGAATGTAAACCCAGAAATGCCTTTTGAAAAATCTCATTGTGCCAACTTTCATTTCAGTTTGTCACCTTCTTGGTGGCGACACTAAATTCCTCACACCGTCAGAAACTTTTACTAAATGGAAGGAAATGTAGCTCTAAGAGTATGATTGTTTGCTGGGCTTACAACTCAGGTGTTTGCTTGTAGTTTTCTGCCGTGACAATTTCTACTGTTAGTACACTCAGCCTCGCTTCATGAAGTAGTGTAGGTTTTCTGCTGAACTCGGCAGTGAGCACCAGGGAGAATTTCTTTCATTATGTATGGAAGGGAAATGGAGGAACAGTCAGCTCTGGGAGGTCGTGTTTGCCTTGAATTTAGAACACTGACTTAGTAACCAAGCTGATGTAGTCACCGCCTGTAATTTAGTGCACTGACCTGCGATTTAGCATACTGAACTGCACATACTGATTTACTTCATTGACTGAGGGTTTTTTTTTTAACTACAAAAAAAAAAAAAGGCATGAAAAACAGTTACTGAAAATGTAGTCATTCTTGCCAAAGCAAGCACAAATCAATCACAGCCTGCCAGTTTCAGAAGAACTAATCTCTTCCAGTAAAAATAGTCTCCTTTCTAGAAAGGCACTAAATGATGCATGATAGATATCAGTTGGATAAGGTGGAATGAGGCTGGGTGTGGCGAGACATGCCTGTGATCCCAGCAGTTGGGAAGTGAAGGGGTATGACCAGTTCTAAGGATAGGGCCCTTGCCGTTGGCCTCCGAGTCCCAGTGTGCTCTTATGCATACTCCCTGGGCACCAGAACGGACACACGGGTTCTCATCTTGTCCTTTGCCAGTGCTTCCTTAGCTGTCCCCACTCTGGGAGGTCGTGGGGGTCCCCTAACATATCCTCTCCAGCTCCCAGGTCTTTCTCTGTTCTGCCATGAACCAGAAGCCCTGGAGCAGCTCCTCCCTGTACCGGCTCACTCTACACCCAGCACACAGGGATTCGGGTGACAGGGACCACCCCGGAGAACTGAGGGAGTGGGTGGGAGATGGCATCCCCAGTGTTAATTAGCTTTTTCTCTTGTTCTCACGTGGGAAGTGTAATAACGTTTACCATATCTTTCAGACCCACATGCTTGGACATCAAGAGTATTCTTCTTCACCGCTGTTTCAGGTGCCAAGGACTTCGGGCAGGGAGCCCTCAGCCCCTCCCGGGAACCTCGCCCACCGAGGGCTTCAGGGCCCTGGGCTGGGTTACCCCACCAGCTCCACAGAGGACCTCCAGCCCGGCCACTCCTCCGCCTCCCTCATCAAAGCGATCCGAGAGGAGCTCCTGCGGCTCTCTCAGAAACAGGGCTCAGTACAGAACTTCCACAGCTGATCAGCCTCCCATGCAGGTTTGCCAAGTATCTGCTTCCCGTGGAAGCAAGACCAAAAGGAAATCAACTGAGTGGGTGTTTTTAAGAGTCGGAAGCAGCGTCTCTGGGCAAGCTGCCCGCGGAAGGGAACAAGTTGCAATGCTAGAAGATGCCATAAAGTCACATGGACAACTCACTGTTCTTTTACTGGGTTGGCAATTTGATGACCACTTTGGTTCAGTCAAAATGTGTGTACTTTGGGCCAAAAGCCAGCACTTACACACACACACACACACACACACACACACACAAACCTAAGCTAACAAAATGTAAGTTAGTCTCCTCTTTCAAAGGCAAAAGATTAAACCCTACACGTGGGTAGGGATGCAGGGGCAGCATTTCCCCGGGGAATCTGACTGGTACGCATAACACACCCACTACTCTGTTTCCTGAGAAGAGAGATCTCAAGACATTTTAGTAACAGCTTGAGCCCTCTTTTCCTCTGTAGGAACTTATGTTAATAGTAATATTAACAACAAGACATACTGAGACTGTTTGGTAATCTAAAAGAGCTACTAGTGAGAACCTGATGATAGGTTGTGGAGCCTGGTGATTTCAAACAAAGCCATCGCCTGCGTTCTTTCTCCTTCTGGTGCTACAGCTCTGAGGGCCTTCACCTTTCTGTCTGAAATACAACTGTGGCTTTTGCAGTAGAAGAATATGTTGGTGGTTTCATTGTGTTCTGGGGTCTGGGGGGAAGAAAAAGAAAAAGCTGTACTTGGGAGGGGGAAGCATCATATTTATTTGGTTATTCAAAATACATATCAGAGTTTGGATTTCCAGTCTTAGTTGTATTTGCTGTTTATTTGTTGGGCTCACCCAGCTCTTGGTGCCGCAACAGAGCATCTCCGTGAGGTCCGTCCTCCAGAATGAGGCTGCTGGGGTGTCCTTGTGCTTCACTGACAGTTTGCACAGATATGTTTGACTGGCTTACGGAAGCAGACATAGGACCACCTGATTGTCATGAATCTGCCCATGGTAGTCAGGTCTCCTGAGTTCCGGACTGGAAGTGGAACTAAGTTCCTGTCAGCCTCTGTAATGACTGAAGAAATACAGGATTTTGAAATCATGAAAGAAATGAGAGTTTCCCCATTTCTGATTTTGCTATTATTTCTTTGTCTGAAGTCTGTCGTACTCACTTTGGACCAGAGAGAGGTTACCTCACAGTGCGCTTCTGATGTCACATTTCTCGGCCTCCGACATTTATGACATTCTGTATCCTGGTGCCTGAAGGAAACTCTGGGAAATTGCACACTAACAGGGAGTTGCACCATGAACCTCTTCATCAGATGAATGAATACTTTTGATTGAACAACAGCTAATGGGTTAGAGTTTGGGTGGGGGTGGGGGGGTGCTCAGCCTAATCAAAACTGTGTGTCTACACGTTTCAAGAAAATGGAGACAGCTAGCACAAGCCCCCAGACTGCAGTCACTGGCTCCAGAATTGTTTCTGCCCTTCTCAGTCAGTCTTGGGACACAAGGACACCTGTTTCTGGAAACTGGTGCAGCCAGTGTTTATCTGCACACTCCAGATGAGAAGGCAGGCAGGAGGGGACCCACTGATCTTTGTCGGGTGGCCTGCAGGCACTCTGCAGAGGATGGGAGAGGAGACCCTTGTTCTGGGCTTATTTATTAATCTTGATTTAATCCGTCCTCTTCCCAAGCTGGAAGACCCTCTTTCCAGGCCAGTCTATATCTCAGATATCCAGGCAGAGTTTTAGTGTGACATCACGTGATAAATTCAAGTCAACACACAGAATCAATGGCCCTTTCTCACCCCGTGTCAAGAATGTTTTGGACATAGAGCGTCCTAAAAATGACCACCTCCTTTGTATAATGCCAAAATGAATCTCCATGTCAGAGGATGTGACAAAAACAGCAGTTTTAATTTCTTTGAGATTATAAAGGGATTCTACCTGTATTTTTCTCTTAGAACAGATACACTCATTTCTCCTAAACAACTGGCACAGCAGGTTTACCATGCTTTAACTCCTACAGGATATGCCATATCCAGCAGGTGTCCAGTCAGTCATCCGTAAAAAAGGTCGTCCTCAACATGTATAAATTATTAAAGCACTCCAAAATGAAAGCTAAGTTTAATGTCTGTCCTTTTCTTCTAATTTTAGAAGTTCTGTTGAGAAACACAAACTGCAAATTTGAGTCAGCATTTTTAGGACAGAGTGCTCGGAACTTCCTGACACTAGATGAGTCAGTAGACAATGAG
>JADRCD010180281.1:0-40755 GCA_019843815.1 Montemys delectorum
ATACATACATACATACATACATACACACACATATATATACATACACATAGTCACACAGGAATACACACATTAACACGCTTACATACACACACATGCACTCACAAACACACACATTCATACTCACACACATATACATATGCACACATATACACTCCTAAATTGACAATCTGAAAAAACACTAACTTAATGCACACCAGTAACTGGATGTGTGGCTCATGCCTTGTAATCCCAGGCCTTGGGAGGCTGAGGCAGGAGGATCAGTGAGAGTCAGAGGCTATTCCAGGCTGCAGCATAACTCTGTCTCAAACAAACCAATGAAAAAGGTCCAGAGACAAAACACATTAGCTGCTTGAAAATTCAGCCTCTTAATTCTGTGTCCCTGAGGCTAAGTGGCAGAGGTGTAGAAAAGCAGTCTTCGGGGGAGAGGGGGATGTTATGAATATGTTCCATTTCACCCACACGATGAATTATATTCATACAGAATACAGTAGCCCTTTTGCTCATCTCAGAGAAAATGGGGACTTCTGAGTGGGGAGAGCTGTGTGTGAAAGAGGCCTTCAGAGTCACCACACCCAAGCTCATAGGCTGGAGCCGAAGGCAGAGTCCCCAGACAGGAAATGCTTGCCCTACCATGCTGGACTGGGGAGATGGTCTCTGTCAGACACTAAAAAGACCCACAGCCCTCTCCACTCCTGACCCTTGCAGCCAACTCCAAACAGTAGTGGGGCGTTCTCCATTTTAACACAACGATGTACCAGCCACCTAAGCAAATAACTAATATCTTCTTTTTAAAAATTACTGTAAGTTGGAAGGATCTCAGACTTCTGACAAAATTTTAAAGATGTAAAATCTAATTTCTGGGAACTGGCTATATTTTTCATGCTACCTTCAAATAAGCAGTTTGCATGTAGCACACTCATTAACGAGCTAGCACACTTTATTATTACTACCGTTTAAAAGACAGATGCATGAAGACCAAGGGAGATACAACGCATTATTTCAAAACAAAAGCCATTGTCACCTGACTCCTTGTGACTGGCACTGATTTGCTTTGAGAGGGTTCATGAAGAAGATGATTTTGGTAGCAGTGTGTGCACTTTTGAGTAAATCATTTTGAGAGGTTATTTGTACAAATAAAACTTAGCCATAATTGATTTTTGGGTAGTGTGGTCTCTCACTTGGACTAGTGTTGTTTGGCCTTTGCAGTAGCATCCCTGAATCTTGCTTTGAAAGCCTGATGAGCCGACACCTCAAATTCAGGGAGCACTCCAGTTAGACATCACAACTTGGCTAAGGTCGGCTTCTTCATTTGTATGATTTGCTGATTTCTCAGAGTTTGGTAAAGGCTTGCCTGTTCTCACTGCCTGGGGAGAATTGCTTGAACTCCTGGCTAATCCCGTATGCTGTAGGTGCCTTGGCTTCAGTTCTTTTTCTGCACCTTTCTCTGAAACTGAGAAAAAAAGTAGTGGTTCTCTGGACACCTAAACCTGTCTTTCCCTCATTCCATTCAAGTAACAGAACACTACAGACACATGACAGCCCTGTGACACAGGTGACATAAGAATGAATCCCAGGATTTATAATTGAACCTTGAGAACCATGTGTGTTCACACATATGTGCATGCACATGTATGTGTGTGTATGCACAGATGCCCTCCGGTGACTTTCAGAAATGGGCTTTGGATAACCTGGAACTCCAATTAAACATAGGTGTCAACAGCTGGATGTGAGTGCTGGGAACCAAACTCGGGCCCTCTGTAAGAACAAAAAGTGCTCTTAACCACTGAACATTTCTCCACCCTCTATGCTTGGCTTTTAACGTGCAGATTAACACCCTAAGTAAATGCTTTCACGTTTACTCTTCTTATATAGTCCAAATGATCTGTTGAAGTAAGCGCAGACTGGGTTTGGGCTCCAGCCAACAGCTCACAGGTCATCCCCTCGGCTTTCAGCAGAGAACAGAGAACATGAGAGAGAATGCAACATATTTGTATTTCCATTCAATCGCCATCATCTTGCATAAGTTAATTAATTGATACTTCAAGGCCTGAATCTCAGCCTAGAAGGAAAATCGAGGTGAGCCAAGAAACTGGACCAAGTCCCCTTGGCCCCCTCCTCATGCTATTCTATGCGCTCCACTGAAAATGGTGACAAGATGAGGACAGTAGAGGGCTTAGGCACTAAACAATCAGGTGGAGGGCTTAGGCGCTCAGAAGAAACAGTCTGTGACAGTCCGTGAAGTCCCAGTGAACCCGGGAGGGGTGGGACAGAAGAGAAGGCCGCTCATTCCATGGAAACCACAGCTACACAGCTGCTCCCCTTACAGCCACTGCGCCTCAGATCTTAAAAGTCACATACTAGTTTTCCTCAAGGCTGCCTATCTAGAAGTTTCTTATTAACACTACTTTTCAACTGTAATATAACAAGTGTTGGTGTGCCTCTTGTCTCTGCTCCACAAGAGGCATTTCTTTTGCACAAGGTGCCTATGTTATTTTGACAATTTTTTTCTGCTAATATCCCCCCCCCTTTTTTTTAGCTGAGGAGGCAGGATGATTCGGCAGGTATGGGCCATGCAAGCCTGGTGATCTGAGTTCAAACCTGGAGTCATCCCCGGTGTCTACAAGCCAACCAGAATGGCAGAGATCAGGGATGGTGTTTCATAAACAAGGTAGAAAGAGGGAACTCACTCTGAAAGTTGTCCTCTGACCTCCACACACATGTCACGTGCTTTCAGATTCATCATACAATAATAATAAGTAAAAAGTGAAACTTTGCAATTTTAAAGCAACTTCCTGCCTGCCTTCTTGGTGTATTCGTGTGTTTCTTCGGTCTGTTTATTGATTATAGTATGCAAGATTGATTTTCAAGGCTTTATTTTTAATCTTGATGCAGTTTGAAATTATTCTTTGGTCTGAGTCACATGGGTTGCTAGACATGAGTTCTGAACCTGGGTGAGTTCATCCCATGGTGTGAGCACCCCCTCTCCTCATACAAGAGATGAGATGACATCCTGACTCTGCAGTATGGGGCAACACTCTTCACTCTTGTCATTCTCTACTTCAGAGCACAGCAGCCACACAACAAGTGCAGTCTCCCAGGGAGCTCTGGTAATAAGGACCGACTCCTGTATGATTCCCAAGGATTTCCCTTCATTATTTCAATCACAATAACTATAGAAAAGGACACCATTGATTCCAACCATCCCAAGTGATATATCGTTAAAACAAACAAGCAAACACCTTTGAAACTTAAACTACATGTAAATTAACATGTACCCTCTTTTTAACGTATTTCCATAGCTTACAATGGAGGCTGAGAATTTATGAAAGGTGTTTGGGAAGAGCAAGGGAGAGCTGTCAACACCAAGGCACACTCCACAACCTTCATATGGCATCCCTGGTTTTAACCAGCTTAGGGAACTGGTGACCCAAGACTAAATCCTTCTTGATGGCCATCTACCCAAGGTTCTGTGTGTCTCTTAACAGGCCATCAAAGTGTAGGGTTGAGCAAAGGAGGCTGGGCAGCATCCTCCTTTAGAAGGGTTTTAGAAGCAAAGTGAGTTAGCTGTTTCTGGAACCTACGGAAGATGGACATGAAAAGCCAACTACAAGAGGCCCCGTGACAGACAAACACCTCGCCAGACATGTCAGTATGACAGAGACTGTTTAAAAATCACACAGCCACTCGTACTCTGCCAACAATCATCCCCCAGCAGCCACAGTGACAGGCACTCAGAGTTAGGAGACTGGATTTCCTCAGTTGACGTGTTTGTCTTCTGTAATGAATACATAAGAAATCCCAGATAAGAAAACCAATGCAAGGGCAGGCTTCTCCCAGGTTGCTAAGAAACAGGTGTTTCAGTTGAGTAATATTATATAGACGAGATGAATGTCTGTCCACAGCCCCTTTCCATCCAGCCTGGGTCTTCCCACCAGGCACTGGTACTATGGCCTGTCAGTACTTTACAGGGAGCTCTGCCTTGGGAGGTCTTCGTTTGGGGCTAGAACCCCCAGGTGCACCGATTCAGCACCATCTCCCCTTCCCTCCCCAGATTTTATTTGTGTGTGTATGTGTGTCCATATATCTGATGTGTATGTGATACATATGTGTACATGGTATGTACTTGTTTCCATGTTGAGTTGCTATGGGAGCATGTAGAAGACGGAGGACAATTTTGGGTGTGGTCCTCCCCTTCCACTCTGCTCTAGGAGGACAGGGTCTCTTTGTTGTTTGTTGCTGCATATGTGCATGTGTCAGGCTAGCTGGCCCCTGAGCATCTGTGTGTTCTCCCTTCTCTGCCTCCCATTATCTTACCGTAGGAGAGCTTAGCCCACTGGGACATCGCTCCGGTCCGTGGGAGCCTTTTTAAAAGGCCATTTCTCTAAGACAATAACAAACATTGACAATAGTTTAGACAGTGACCTAGCTGAAGATCTGTCTGGACAGAACTGCAAAATCCTCTACAGAAAAGGAAAAGGTCTGTTTGAGAAGGTGGGTTAAGTGTACCCTGCCTTCCTGGTGATGTCTCTATCTTTGTCTCTGCCTCTGTCTATCTGCCTCTCTCCCTGCCTCTCTCTGCCTCTCTCTCTCTGTCTATCTCTGTCTCTGTCTCTCTGTCTCTGCCTCTCTCTGCCTCTCTCTGTCTCTCTCTCTGTGTGTCTCTCTCTGTCTCTCTGTCTCTACTTTTCTCTGTCTCTCTGTCTCTCTCTATGTCTGTCTCTGTCTCTGTCTCTGTCTCTCTCTCTCTGTCTCACTCGTCAAGTCTCTTTTTCTTTTTTCATGAGGCAGGGTTTCTTGTATCCTAGGCTGGCCTTAAACTCTCGTGTAGCAAAGGATGATGATCTTGGACTTCTCATCCTCCTGCCTCAGGCTCCCAAGTGCTAGAATTACAGGCATGTATTAACACACCCAGTGTATATGGTGCTGGGATTGAACCCAGGGCATTGTGCATGCTAGGTACTGAGCAGCCTTTTCCCTGTGCTTTCTGTTGCCGGGAGACAACTTCTGAGGGAAGTTGAGCTGCTTCGTTGTTTTAAACTCCCGTGGATGGTGGAGGTAGAGAAAGATCTTCTGTGGTGAGAGATAGCTGCCTGCTGCAGGCATTGCTGGTTGTAATTCTCCATAAATATATAAAAAAAATAGCAACTGTGAAAACCAACACTGATATTTTTCAGAGTCACAGGAAGTCTGGTATGAAGCGCCCAGGCTTGCTATGGCTGTGTTCCTATGAACAGCAGGCTGTTCTAGACAGCCTTTAAATCCACTGAAAAGCTAATACGAACACAGCAATGCACTCACGTGACAAGATCACGTCATGTGACATTTTGTAAGAAAACTTTGATATGTCACAAGCATTGAGCTTGAGAAGGATAAACACAATTTTCTAATTGCTGCCAGAGTCCAAACATCTTTCTGAGCACTGCCTTTACCACAATGATAAAATTATTAATGCCCCGTTGCTATATAATTATATACAGAAAACAGTTTAAGTTTCCCTATTAAAAAATCTCACTGTCATCTTTAAATGAAAACCATTTATTTCTTTATCAAATATTTTTGCTAATTACCCTTGGAGACTGGTCAGAGCCCTTTAACCAAAACCAAGCACACCATTAGAAGCAGAAAACAGAAAGGTGGTCCCAGCAAAGCCAGCTCAGACGGAGGGACCTGGATGCATGCACGGGTAGCTGTCTCAGCTGGGACACCATAACCAAGTCCTGTGTGTTATTAACTGGTTTACCAGTCTTTGGAGAACTGAACAGGCCAGTGCCTCCGACACCCTTAGCAAATAGGCTGCTGTCACTCGGCCCACAGCTGGGGGCGGCTCTGGCTTTCCGCAGCATGCCTTGGCTAGTTGGCCTCTTGTTTGGTGCCAGTGCTTCCTTTTATAACACTAAAACTACTCGTTAGGGTTCAGGACAGGGATTTGTTCACAGAAGGGCCCCTGAACATTTCCACGAAGGAGAGTTTGCATGCCGGTTTGGTCTGCACTAGGCACTACATTCCTGGGTGTCACATGCGTGTAAAGGAACCCCCACGCTGGCCTTCTGTCTTGCTGTCTGCACTTTTTACCTGTAATCTGATTGGGGGGCAGGGGGTTGTCTTGGAGTTCCCCTCTATCCTGGCTCCTGAGCACCCTGTTACCAACAGCATTTGTTTGGTTAGTAATTCTATCTTGGTCTGGACTTTTCCCTGTTCCAGGCTTTGTTGCAGTGTGTGCATAGCTGCATCCCCATGGCAATGGGAAAACAGGATGCTGGAGACTCAAGAGGGGCCAGGGAGGATGAAACCCTACCCTCCTCTGGCCTCTCGGGAGGGAGGGGCCGGCTAATTTATATGTCAAGCAAAGAGATGTGGGGGATTTCAGATCAAAGGGGGTCAGAGGGTGCTCTTGCAATGGGAGATATTTATTGTGTTTAATATAAATACGCATGTGCCCAAGGAAAGAGATGGAAACCTTAAAAGGCATGTGGACTGTGGTTAGTAAACAGAAATAACACAACTGAAACTAGGCACATGGCTAAAATTAACAAGCACTTTTAAAAAGCTGACTTAATTGAAATGGCGCAAAAGAAGCCTCAGCCTGCACTGTAAACCCAGATCACTGGGAAGCGCTGCTGCCTGCCTGCCTGCCTGCCGACTTCCAGCACCACTGCCTGCCTGTCTGCCTGCCTGCCGACTTCCAACTGCATTTCTGAGTCATTCTGTAATGCCTCCTGGCTGTGGGTGTGAGGATTACCAAATGCATACTGGAAATTTCTAGTTTTGCTTCTTGGCTATACATGTTTCATTATTAAGAACATTTGTTTCAGCCAGGCGTGATGGTGGTGGCGGCGGGCGGTGCTCGCCTTTAATCCTAGCACTTGGGAAGTAGAGGCAGAGGAATCTCTGTGAGTTGGAGGCCAGCTTGATCTACAGAGAGAATTCCAGGACAGCCAAGGCTACACAGAGAACTCCTGTCTTGAAAAAGAAAAAGAAAAAAGATTTGTTTCATGCTAAGAGCCCACATACCCTGAGCCCTTACACAGCACTGATCCGACCAATTAGAATGGAGGGCTTGTGGAGGGAGGAAGGGACTTCCTGCTTGGAGACTCTATTAGTGAAAGAATTAATAAGCCCCATCATTAAACAAATACAATGGGAAACAACTTTTACTTAGTTAGTTGTTATTAGTGCTAATTGAGGCCAGATGAAACATAGATAATTGGACTTCACAGATAATCCAGAAATCTCTATTTAGCCAATAACTTCAAACGTCCTCCTCATCTAACCAATTACTACAGGAGTTAACAAATGGGACAAATGGATTACATTGAATCTCGCTTCCCTAAAGAGTACCGCTGTAACATTTCTTCATCAATTAATGCAGAACAAGAAGAGCCAAAGATCGGCTATATTCCAGAGACTAAGTTACAGGGCTTCCCCCAACAATTAAAAACGGAAAAGATGGCTTTCCAGAGGGTCACTTCCGTGCAAACCGTTTGTGGCACAGAATGGCTTTTCTTCACAAAACTAAGTTATTCCTTGTGTTTGAGGACCAAGGTCACCTACAGAAGGGCTCTGTGCTTACTTAGGGTTCTCAGGCCTTAGCCAATCACTTTGAACCTAAATTCTTATCCTCCACACTGTAAGTCTTTCTCATCCATAAGTCCATGAGTTTTTGTTTGTTTATTTTTTAATTGAAATAAAATTAACATAGCTCCAAATTAATTCCCTCCCCACTTTGTGGATGATAGAGTAAGCTACACAAGTACTGCACCTCAGGGCTACACCTTAGGCTTCAAACGAACCCATTATGTATGAGTGTGAGTGTGAGTGTGTGTGTGTGTGTGTGTGTGTGTGTGTGCGCGCGCGCGCGCGCACCAGGGACAGGCCAGGGAGAACCAGGGCTAGTTCCCGGTCTGAAAACAGGTGCCCAGAGAAGAGCCTGTGGCAAATGCAAATTCAATAATAGAGCTAGGCTCTGTGGGGAATTCTGTCACCCTGACACGGATGTCCTCCATAATAGGACCCCCATACCTCACTGTCCTGGCTAGCTTTATGTCAACATCACATAAGCAAAAGTCATCGGAGAGGGGGGAACCTCAACTGAGAGAACAAGATTGGGCTGTAGACAAGCCTATAGGGCATTTTCTTAATTAGCAATTAATGCAGAAAGGCCCAGCCCATTTGGGGGTGGGGCCATCCCTGAGCTAGAGGTCCTGGGTTCTATAAGTAAGCAGACTGAGCGAGCCGTGGGGAGCAAGCCAGTAAGCAGCACCCTCCATGGCCTCTGCATCAGCTCCTGCCTCCAGGTTCCTGCCCTGTTTGGGTTCCTGTCCTGACTTCCTTTAGTGATGAACAGTGATGTGGCAGTGTATTCTTTGGTCATGGTATTTCACTACAGGAATAGAAACCCTAACTAAGACACTTGCTACAACCCCCTCCTGTCTTAGTGCTGGATGTACCCTCCTAGTCCTTTATCTTCCATGACCTTCAACCCTTACTCCCACCCTCCGACTTTGAAACCCCATACCTCCTACCCATCCTGCTTCACCCCCCCCCATGTAATGTAAACTTCTCATGTCCTGTACCCCACATTCCCCACACTCCTATATCCTCTACCCAGACCCCAACCCTCCACACTACACATTCCATGCCCTCTGTCCTGCCCCCAACCATGTGCACATCCATACCTCCATGCCCTCCCCCTCTTACACCCCGACATTCCTATGTCCCCAATTCTGCACACCACACTATACCCTACACCTCCACATCCCCTACCCTGTGTACATCCTGTACCCCCATACCCTCTACCTGATCAATGCATGCCCCATTGTCCTCTACCTGGAACCCACCCATTCCACATGCTCACCTCACACAGATGTGCTCTGTCTTCTGCACCTGCTCCGAGGCTCACATAGCTTCGGTACCCTGATGCCTCACCAGGACCTCGGATGCTCATATTCCAATGACAAGGTCTCCCTTGACTTCTCCCAGCGCCTTCAGTTCAGTTCTGCCATTGGTCGATACTCCTCACCTGAAATAAGTATGAACTCTAAAAATTCCTTTTTTTTTCCAGCTTGACACATATACATACATGAAATATCTTATGTATTCATTTGCATGCATGATGTATGAAAAATATAGACATAAGTATATGAGATAATACATACTCATCGGTTAGTTTTACTAGTTCTATAAATGTCATTGTAAACAAACAAACATAAAAATGTCCACAAATCCTTTTTCCAGGTCCACCATCACTTCGCCATCACTTCCTTTTCATGCTCATCACAGATTATAAAAATTTGTTCAATTTCCCTCTGTTTTGTCATATTCCCTGCACTCTCGTAGGAAAACTTTTATGGGTGTGGCAATTTCTAGTTTTCTGGCCTTCAGGCATAGGGCTGTCCCGGCAGGGATGCCCTTAGGGACGCTGCTGCTCAGAAAAGCCTAGTGACAGAGTCAGGAAAGCAGGAGAAAAACCTGTTCCATTTCACTCTGTCTCCAGTGAACAAAAGTGGTTGTAGATTTGAGTAGTTTTTATGCTCCAGTAAGTAGGGCTGTTCTGGAAGTTTCCAAGTGTGTGGAAGCCCGGGAGATCTAGCTATACTGTCTTGGGGAGAAACTTCTCCTGCTCATGCAGGCTGTCCCGTCACAGGTCCCAGGGTAAAATGCTACAGGACTTTTCCCCCACGGCTGCCCAATATGGAGTCAGACAACCCTCTTGCACATGTGCAGCAGCTACAGGGCATAGCCATGCTGCAGCTTCTGCCCAAGGTCCTGGAACCACAGGGAAACTCCTGTAGAGAGGTGGGGTAGGAGGGGAACAGCAGTGACTGAGTCCTAGCAAAAGCTGTTAGTATCCTTTCACCTTTACCCATGGTCTATCCCTTGCAATGATGCCAGGCTGAGAGCAAGCTTGTGGCGTCGTTCGTAGACCGTTGGCTTGTGGAGTCCTGAAGCATGTCTTACAGAAGTGGTAGGGGTGGGGGTAGGGTGTGCCAGGATAACAGGAAGCTATCTGCTCCCCAGAAAGTCAGAAAGGATGTGGAAAGGCCCAGTGGGGTGTTAGGCATGTAACACAGGACTCTATGGGGTGAGGGCACGGAGTATTGTCATTTTTGAATCTCCTTGGAGCCGGTGGCCTCATTTTTGTGTATAGCCGGGCGGCACTTTCTTGAAGACCATGTATGGCCTGCCAGCTTCAGCCTGCTGTTTCAAGTGGGATACGCTTTACTCTGAACAGCTGGCAGAGGAAACTCATTCCAGTAAGCAACTGAGACTGGCCCAGGTGGCTACGTCCCAGGCGAAGGAATGCTGCAGCCTCTTAGCTGATTTGTGAAACACACTCAATTGAGCTCGCTTATCATATTAAAGATTAATAATACCTTCCAGGAGAACACGGATGTCTAAGTGAACATTTTTGATCTCCATAAACTCAGGGGAAAAAAAAGGCAACATTAAAATTTCATGTCAGCCCAGACTTTGTGAAGGTTTCTGGATCAGTTTCCTCATCATCTCCTTGGCTGTGGATCGTTGGCTTTGACATCAGGGTCACCTGTTTGGGTGCTTTCTGTGGTGCAATCCATGGGACATTCCACCTGACATTCGCTTATTTAGTTTCCCGTGTGTCTTAGTCAGGGTTCTCTAGAGTCACAGAACTTATGGTAGTCTCTATGTAGTAAAGGGATTTATTGATGACTTACACTTTGTAGTCCAACTCCCAACAATCAACTCCCAACAACAATCACAGCAGCAGCTGTGAATGGAAGTCCAGGGATCCAGCAATTGCTCAGTCCCACAAGGCAAGCAGGTGAAGCAGAGAGAGCCTTCATTTTTCCAATGTCCTTATATAGGTCTCCAGCAAAAAGTGTGGCCCAGGTTAAAGGTGTGTGCCACCACACCTTTAACCCCAGATGACCTTGAACTCATAGAGCTTTCTATGTTAATCCTATGGGATTCGTAGCCACTATTCCTCAAGGTCTCTATGTCAAGATTCAGATCAGAAACTTGTATCTCTCAACCTCCAGATTAGGGCCACAGGTGAGCCTTCTAATTCTGGATTGTAATTCATTTCAGATGTAGTCAAGTTGACAACCAGGAATAGCCACTACACCGTGTTAGGGAGAGGAGCAGGTCTCATGCAAGCCCAGCATGCTCTCCACCGGTGAGCTACACGACTGCCTTCCACATTGTGGTTTGGTGGATCAGTCATCAATTCTCTTTCTGTCCCATAATGCTTTGTGTCAAGGCCCCTTGTCACATTTTTTACTGCTCAAATACTGGTCTATTATGAAGAGTCGGGGGCCTATGTTTGCAGGTCTCTCATTTCGGGGTTCCTCCGGTGCTTTAGGTGTGTGTAGTTGAGTTTTTGTGTGTGCATGATATGGATCACAGGGGTATGTAGTGTCCATACCTCAGTAGACCTGTCATTTGAGCCCCAGATCACTGGGTCCCCAGGTTTCTGATCCTGCAGTTCTGGAGTGACCAGCATTGGCTCTCCTGGTATGTTATGCGCCTGGCCTCTGGGTCTCATGACCACGTGGCTGGATCGACTTCTTGGGAAAAAGGCTTTGGCACTCCCTGAGGAACATCAGCGCAGTAGGGAGTGTGCGTGGAACTGGAGTGGGTACAATCTTAGGACTTCTCACCTGTACTCAAATGCTTTACCAGACCCAATAGGCTTAAGACTTAACAAACTTCTCTATTTGAATTTTAACAATAGGAACAACTTCATATGAAATAGTACTTTTAAAAGTCAGGTGTAGTGGAGCTGGACTGGTGTCTCAATGGTTTAGACCACTTGTTGCTTTTCTAGAGTTTGGCTCCCAGCACCCATACCAGGCAGCTCACAACTACCTGTAACTCCAGCTCGAGGGTACACCACACCTTCTCCTGGCTTCCAGAGGCACCTGCACACATGTGGCAGGTGCGCTCTGTGTGTCTCTGTCTCTGTCTCTGTCTCTGTCTCTTTCTCTGTCTCTCTCTCTCTCTCTCTTTCACACACACACACACACACACACACACACACACACACTTGTATAAGTAAATAAATCCACATATCTTTAAAAAGCAAATAAAAAGCCACTTATGGTAACATGCACCTATGATTCCAACATTCAGAGGATAAAGCAGGAGGTTGTGGAGAGGTTTGAAATCAGCTTGGACTACATAGTAGAACGTAACTAAACAAACAAACAAACGGCATAAAAGAAACCGAATAGGGCTAGAGAGACAGCTCAGTGGTTAAGAGCACTGCTGTTCTTTCAAAGGACCCAGGTTCAATTTCCAGGACCCACATGGCAGCTCACAACTGTACTGTCTACAGCTCTGGCTCCAGAGGGTCTGACATTCTCACAGACACGCATTCAGACAAAACACCAATACCCATAAACTAAAAACAAATACATCATTTAAAAAACAAACAAACAAACAAACATATTCTCCACAGGCTCTGGGAGATATTTTGTTTCATAGCCCAGTGTCCTAGTTTGCTTTCTATTGCTGTGGCAAGCACCATGGTCTAATGCACCGTGGGAAGGAAACCGTTTATTTGGCTTCCACAGATCACATCCATTGCTGAGGAAAATCAGGCCAGGAACTCAAGCAAGAACTTGGAGGCAGGAACCTAAGCAGGGCCCAAGGAGGAGCATTGCTCACCGGATCGCTTTTCATACACCCTAAGACCACCTGCCCAGGGGCAGCACTGCCTACCATGGGCCGGACCCTTCCAGGGCAATCATTAATCAAGAAAATGTCCCCGAGGTCTGTTTACAGGAAGGATGGAGATGTTTTCTCAGCTGAGGTTCCCTCTTCCCGAATGACTCCGTCTTGCGTCAAGTTGACAAGAAACTAACTAGCATATCATGGGGAGATGAGCTGGCTGCATATTTAGGGAATCCTAAAACAGGATCAGACATAAACTAGGACTGGCCTCCAGGAGTCAAGCGAAGCACAGCAGGCTGGACAGGGCTTGTCTGCACTGCACTGTTCTTGTCAGTGGGCTGTCTTTGAACCAGCAAAGAAGGCAAGCAAGCTAAGAGGCACCGTCCCTTTGTGCAGTCCAAACCGCTTTTCCCGAAGGTGTTCTTTCTTTCTGTACCTCTAGCTCTTGAGTACTTGGTAGAGTCACCACCCATGTAAGCAGTGTAACCCTTAATCCTCATCTTTCACGGATCCCAAGAACGCACACAGGAGCCAAACCCATGTACCAGCACTCCTAACTGAAGACCAAGACATCTCTCCAAGAAGAAGATGAAGACAGAATACAGAACTGGTCCCTTTCCCAGGACCTGATCCTGCCCTGGGTCTCAGGGGACAGGCTACCCATTTAATCTTCCCAATAACCAAATGTAAATAATGTCATTGCTCTCAGTTTACAGAGGAAGAAATCAGCACTCCAACAGTGGCCAGGCCAGGGAAGACAATGGGTGCCACAGGTACTAAATGCAAGGAGCTGGCCACATCTGGACTGACTGGCTTTTCTGCCTCATCACTCAGGGTCCAGGCACATGTTCTACACATCCTGTCCCAAGGGAAAGTTCTACTGCTGGCCCTTACCAGGTGTGCCATCACACTGAGAGTGCCACAGTCAGTACTGAAATTCCAGTGTTGTCAAATGTTCACTAAACAGACCCTGCAGTGCATTCCTGTGGATGAATGCTTACAGTTCCACTTAGAGCGGATGCCCAAGTCTACATGTTGATGCCTCACACCCTGGTGTCCACAGGCAGTTCTCCTTTCTTTCATTGTCTAGGTTTTGCTGTTCCAGGGATGAAACGCAGGGACTCATGAACGCTGGGTAAGGACAACGCAAGGGTCGACCTTCCACACCCAAGTAATGTTCAGAATGTGTCCTGTGCACTGCTCCTGCGATCTTGACGATGTATGGAGATGGCTTTCCACCTTGCATCAGCTGCACCGTATTTCCCCACGAAGTCTTTAAAGTCAGGGATCCAAGAACAATTCAGCTTGACCTTTCCTGAGGAGTGGGCTGAATAAGTGTCACTACTCTAC
This sequence comes from Montemys delectorum, assembly GCA_019843815.1. NCBI lineage: Eukaryota > Metazoa > Chordata > Mammalia > Rodentia > Muridae > Montemys > Montemys delectorum. Next base: position 14,002 of record JADRCD010180281.1, read on the forward strand.
AACAAACCCTCCAAACCTTCAGCTTCAACACAACCAAAGCCAAACTTTGGTATGGGGGGGGGGGACGGAAGGGGGGGCAGGGTGCGGTGGGGAAAGCACTAGAGCTGAGCCTCATGGGGGCATGGTAGCCATGGGCCGACCTGCACTCTGCTAGGGGCTGGGTTCCTCCCTGTCTCTGCCTACTTGTCAGCCCTTCAGTTTCTCTCCTGCTCATCAGGAATTCCCCTCCCTTCCATTCCAAGCCGGCTCAGATGGTTCCTGGGTCTAAAGGTTCCACAGTGGTTCCCAGACCCAGGGCATTTTCAACCCTCCTCCTCTTCCGCAGGCGGCACTTTACCCCGGATATTAACAGAGAGATTTTTGTTTTCTTCTCTTGACTGTTTTTCCACATTCCGTCTCGAGCTTAAGCCAGACAGAGTTGTCTTTCTCGTCTTTGTGCTTCAGGTGGAGAAGGAGATCTTTGGGACAGACTCCCCGTCCCCTACCTGTCTCGAACCTTTGCCTGTCCTGTTACAACCCAAGCCTGGCTGGCCCCTGGCTGGCCCCTGGCTGGCACGTGCTCTCCTTTTTTTCTCAGTGTTTTCCAGTTGAGATGCTGTTTACTCTGCCTCTCAAACATGATGGCAGACTCTTCGTAGACGCAGGCAGCAATCCTTTCCTTCTCTGTGAGTCGACATCAGGAGCAAGCTCTTCTCTAGAGTCATTAGGAGGACAGGGCAGCTTTACAGTGAAGGTTTAAACTTGGCTCATTTCATTATAAAGTAATTGCCACCCAACATTTCTATAACTCCAGTGGAATTTCTGTCATAGAATTCTTGCTTTTACTTATAAGGTGTGGGGGCAGGGACCCTTTCTGGAAAGCCTCTGTATATGTCCTGTGGATTTTTTTTTTTTTTTTTTTTTTTTTTTTTTTTTTTTTTTTTTTTTTTTGGTTTTTCAAGACATGGTTTCTCTGTGTAGCCCTGGCTGTCCTGGAACTCACTCTATAGACCAGGCTGGCCTCAAACTCCACCTGCCTCTGCCTCCCAAGTGCTGGGATTAAAGGCTTGTCCTGTGGAATTTATCTGCAGTCTTGTTGTGATAAAATGTCCTGTGTGTCAGGGAAGCCGGAGAGCCTGGGTCAGGATGAAGTCAGTTCTAAGACCCACAGAGTCAGCACCCTGGATCCCAGTGCACCAGGTGTATGTGGTTGGATGGTGATGAGGGGTGTGGCTTCGGTTGTGGCCATATCTGAAGGTCAGATGGTCACCTTGCCCCTAAGCATCTGATTGTGCCTGCACATGCCCTCTTCTCTCAGCAATAGCTTCCCCTTCCTTTGGGAATATTTTTCTTCACATTGGTGTTTCTGAAGATGGGGCCAGAAAGGATATCAATTTGGGGACCATCTGTGGACTTTATTTCCTGAACCACTAGTGTTCCCTCCCTCTAAAGACTGCAGCCTCCTGGAGGGAGCCTTGCAGCGAGGTGGCTGGCTCATTCTCCATTCGCCAGAGTTAGTCAATTTCTTTATCTGAGTAGTGGGGCAGGGGACTTGAACATGTTGGTTCCATCCCCATTGATTGTGTGTGCCTGTGTGTGTTCATGCATGTGTGTGTGTGCTTATGTGTGCTTGTGTGTGTGCACGCACCCATGCCCTTGGACCTTTATGCTCTTCCATCTGGAGGTCAGAGGTCAATACTATTTTTTTTAATTGTTCTTTATCTTTTTATTTTATTATAAATGTTTCGTTTGCTTTCTCTTTTGAGGTAAGATCTTGATATAAAGCCTTGGCTAGCCTGGAATTCACTATGCAAACCGGGATGAACTCAAACTCACGGAGATCCCCCTGCCTCTGTCTCCCCAGTGCTGGGGCTAAAGGCACACATCACCAAATCCAGCTTTTTCTTTTATTTTGAAATAAGATCATTCAGTAAAGCTGGAGCTCTGGTAGACTGGCTGCCGGGAGACTCTGGTCAATCTCCTGTTTTTGTATTCTCAATGCTATGGTTACAGCTGACCTTCAATGTGCTTATCTTTTTGTGTGGGTGCTGGGGATCCGAACTCAGGTCCTCCCGTCCTGTACTATTTTTAAGGTCAATACTCTAATGCTTATCTTGATAAGGGGGCAGCCAGGTTCACCATCTGTCACAGCGCTGATCACCACGAGCATGCGCAGTCCACCAGACTGCTCTTCCTCTTTCCCAGATCCGTCCAGTACGTAAAAGCAGCCGCCTTTCCCTATTGAAACCTCTAAACGGGCTCTCAGGACCAAGTCCATGTAAGAGCCAGCACTTAAAAGCAGCCCTTTTCAGATGCTCCCTCAGCTTGGTGTTTGGAGACGCAGCAGTGTGTGCCCCCCCTCCAGGTCCACATCTCCTCAGCCCAGATTGAATCTTGTCAATGGGCCTTAGGCTTCTTACCTCTGAAACACAGCCCTGAGTCACCCGGGACTCGTGCTGGAGTGGGCAGGTGCTCAGAATCAGCATCAGGACAGAGAGGCCAAAGCTCTTTACTGGTCATCACTTTGCTAGAGCTTGGCTTAGAGTTCACTGTGGGATGTTCTTGTTGTTTATTTCTGCCAAATCTCCCCCCCCCCACACACACACACCCACACACTTTTGTACTAGAAAATACATTTTGGAAATTCCCACTATGACTTCAAAATTCACCTATCATACTATGAACCACACAAGATTTTAAAGTGCCAACAAGCTCCATGACCTTCTGTTGACTTTTTTACCCCTACATTTAATTTAAAACCTTTTTCCTTGGTGTTGGAGTTTGGGTTGGAACTCAGAACCTCATTCATGTTAGGCAAACACCCTCCGTTAGCTACACACCCATCCCTTCCCTTGATTTTTGAAATTCCTTCAGTGACATCACTTCCTCCCGATTGCTCAACTCTGCTCTTCTGCTTGTATTGACAGCGGAGGGGGTAGGCAGCCCCCATGTGTTTCCTACCCCAGGAGACACCTTGGATGTGCTGGTGGGCTCTGAGAGGTCACTTCAAGCTCTCCCACTGTGTCTGATCGCGGTATGAAGTTCTGGTCATGAGTGTGCAGATATATATTTGAATGCCTGTTTGTGTTTGTCTTTGTGTTGTTGGATTTTTTTTTTTTTTGAGTCAAGGTCTGACTATGACCTTGTGACAATCCTCCTCTCCCGATGTCCTGATTGGATCTGAGCCACCACACCCAGCTTTCTATTGAAAATGTTACAGAAATGTTGAGTTCCTTGCTGGGCCTAGGTGGAAGGACTGAGAGGTGTGTGTCTGTTTTCCGGATGCCGGGAGGTAAGACTGGCTTCTTTTTTTGTCCTTTCTCTTTTCAAGGTTTATTTATTTTATGTGCATGAGTGTTTTGTCTGAGTAGATATATGATAGATAGATAGATAGATAGATAGATAGATAGATAGATAGATGAGAGGGAGAGGAGGGATGGACGGACAGATGGATGGATGGACAGATGGATGGATGGATGGACAGATGGGTGGATGGATGGACAGATGGATGGACCACATGAGTCCCTGGTGTTCTCAGAGGTCAGAAAAGGGTGGAGTTACAAATAGTTGTGAGCTCTCTTGTGGGTTCTGGGAAGCAAATGTAGGTGCTCTGCATTCTTACGTGCTGAGGCAGCTGTGAGGCCGGTCTCTCTTATTGTTCCTAGAAAAGAGGAGGCCTGCCAAGGGTGTCATCCTGTGTTCCTGACGGAATCCTTCCTCTAAGTGCAGAATTAATGAGAGATTTACACCTCTGGGGGGAGGGGCGGTGAGCACATTCTCGCACTTTCTTCTGGAAGTTTCTTCTGGAAGTGAGACTGAGCTTTGGGTTTCATCCATACAAGGCAGGGACTTTGCCACTGAGCCGCAGCCCAGCCCTGACTCCAGGCTTATCTATTTCTTCACTCGAGTTTGAATTGTGCTATAAAACCCACACATCCCGGCTCTCCCTCTCTCCCCCTCTCCCTGCACCCAGTGACCTCTGGTCTACTTACTGTCTCTGCAAATTTGTCTGTTCTAGATATTTCACCTACATAGAGAACAGCTAATGCTGTGCCTCAATTTGGTTGGGTCACAGAACCCAGATAGGAAGTCAAAATTTTTCTGAACATTTTGTAAATTATCTGTATAAGTTATATATATATATATATATATATATATATATATATATATATATATTTAAGAGTTATTTATTTATTTTATGTGTATGAGTACACCGTAGCTGTACAGATGGCCGTGAGCCATCTTGTGGCTGCTGGGAATAAATATATTTTTAATGAGCTTAACATTTATATCTGTAACAGGCATGGGATGAAGTAGATTAACCTCCACAGGGTGGGCAGACCTCACCTGGTTAGTCAGAAGAGAAAAACCACAAGATTGGTCTTCTTGTCAGGGGCTCTGAAACTTTCCAGTTCTGGGCCCTGGACCCAGCCTCAATCAGCCAGGTGGTGCATGAGCCAGCTGTTTAAACTTAACGTCTGTGTCACCTGCCCCACCCCATGTCTCTTGCTGCCCCTGACTATCTCTGCTACTGAAACCAATACTGGAGATAAAGAGAAAGGACTTTCTTAAGGCTAACAGTCGTGGAGGATTCTACTTTGTGTAGAGTGGATGATACCATGGCTGTGGGCCTGTGGCCCACAGGACATTGTGCCAGGAGCACACAGCAGAGGAAAGGACCCAAGTGCTAGAGCACAAGAAGAAAAACAGACTTTAGAGTCTAAAGTCTAATGTCACATCCCAAGTGATGAGAAGATCTCCACCTCTTGAAGACTTGACCACTTCTCAGTAGAGCCAAGGTGGGGATTCTGGCATGAAACTGTGGGCCTTTGGAAGATATTCCAAGATTTACTCGTACAAGTTCACCACAGACTCTGACTGTGGTGCACTGTGTAGGCTCTGGTCAATCATTTAGCATGTGCCGATGCTTAGATCTCTGCATCCTGAGTCTTCCTTCCCAGCCCCTTGTCCCCAATACTCACCCTAGATCTCACGCAGTCCTTCAGCAGAGGCTTGTAGGACCCTGACTTTAGGCTCTTAGTCATTGGCTTAGGACCCATAATCTCCTCTGGTGGGCTGCATAGAAACCAGTCACTGTGTGCCTCAGCAGCCACTGTCCTTCCCAGTGGCGGTGTGTTCTTTAAAGACTGTTTATTTTTTAAAAGCTGGGCAGTGGTGGCACACACCTTTAATCTCAGCACAAAAGAGGCAGAGGCAGGCAGAACTTTGAATTCAAGGCCAGCCTGGTCTACAAGAGAGAGTTCCGGAGCAGCTAGGACGACACAGAGAAACAATGTTAAAACCAACCAACCAACCAACCAACCAACCAACAAAAGATTCATGCATTTTCGTTTTTAGGTGTTTGTGTGTTTTGCCTGCTTGTATGTCTATGTACCATGCATGTGCAATGCCTGAGGAAGCCAGAAGGGAGCACTAGGCCCCTGGAACTGGAGTTGCGGATGCTTGTGAGCTGCCATGTGGGTGCTGGGAGCTTAAATGGAATCCTTTGGAAGAGCAGCCAGTGCTCCTATCTGCGGAACCATTTCTTCATCCCCTTAAAAACGATTTGTTTGATGTGTACCTCTGTGTGCATGAGTGTATTATGTAAGCCATATGCATGCAGACACCCTTGGAGGTCAAAAGAAGGCGTCATAGCCCCCGGAACTGGACTTGCAGTGGTAATGAGCAGCTGGGGAGGGGTTGGGAATCGAACTAGAATGTTCTGAAAGATTATCCAGTGCCCTTGACTGGCGAGCCATTTCGCCAGCCCCCAGACCCCGTGTTATGGGAGTCAATCTTGGGTCACATCATCCCCGTTTTTCTCAGGAAAAGTTGTCATCTAGGCCACCGCAGCCAGTGTGACTAGGGGTTTTCAGGGAACAGTGCACTGATGGCTTAGTCTTGTTTCTGTCATGAGCCAGCCTCACAAAGCACCTCCACAGGAATGCCCCAAGCCCCCCAGGGGGCCACGGGGTGTAGACTGTACAAGTGTCAGTTCTGGCGGCTCCAGAGTCTGTATGTAAGTAAGACAATGAGCTACTGTGTGTGGCTGCTGGCATCTGAATGGGCATTCACCCCCTGGGCACCCCTGGTTCCGCCTGTTCAGTCCTGAGACATGCATGTGGCTCTTCCCTAATTGCTGATATTCATTTGTTGCACATCTGGTGAGATGGGAGAGCACAGGCTGCAGAGTTGTCCTGGTTTGAATTCCAACTCCACTTCTGGTCTCCAAAAGATGATTCAATATCCCCAGGTCTCTTTGTAACTTTAGAATGATTTAGTTGCTCATTCCTTGAGGGGAACATGAAGAGTATTAGCTCAGAAGGGCCCTTTTAAATGAAGATGCATTAAGTAGTGTGGGCTGATACACACAGCTCAGATGGTACGGGGCTACCTTAGCATGCTCCAAGTCTCAGCTTTGAATCCCCAGCACCACATAAACCCAGCTTGGTGGTGCCTGTAATCCAAGCACAAAGTTATCCTCAGCTACATATTGAACTTGAGGTCAGCCTGGACTATAGTCTGTCTCTACAACAAAACAAAATAAGAAAGACATATTACAAAAAAAGTACTCAATGAGTGGAGTATGACTTTAACTCTAACACTGGTGTGGGGGAGGGAGGAGTGGAGGGGGAGATAGAAGTAGATCTCTAATCTGGGGCCAGTCCAAAAGTACATAGAAAGACCCTGGTGAGACACTTCACACATGAACGCCTGAGAGAACATGTGCGAGCGCATGCACACACACACACACACACACACACTCACACACACACTCACACACACACTCACACATACTCACATATACACACTCACACACACTCACACATACACACACACACATACACACACACACACACACACACGGCCGGGGGAGAATGTGGGAGAAAATTGCATTTATTTTGTAAGGCATAAAATTGTGGTATTTCTAATGGATGATTATATGATATATTCTTCTTATCTACGTCTTCATTGTAGATTTTCATACTCATAGAAATCTTAACTTAAACCAGGTCCTTGTAAAAGAGATAATGTTGAGTCGTGCAAAATAAAATTGTCAATTTTTAGCTTAAAAATGGCCACATGTAAGCAACTCCATGTGGCTTTGCTTAATATTCCTCTCAATCAATGTTTTTACTTGTATTCCAAGAAAAATAAAAAAAAATAAAAAGGCATCCCATGAATGACGGGTCCACGATCTGCATTATGCCATCAGTGTAGACTGCAGTAATTATCAGCGCCAGCACTAATTTTGAATAGTCAAATTATGCTCTGTGTCAATGCATCCTGGAGCTGAACGGTACCTAAGAGATCATTAATCTAACGTCATTTTTAAGATATGGAAATAGCATCTCAATGAGGTTAATAACACATCCCGGACGGGAACTCCTATGTTTTTTGATTTCCAATTCAGCGTTCACTGGGTTTTGTGCGGCGTCCTAAGGCAGTGTGCACACAGAACAGCTTGATTGTAGAGAGCTCGGGCGACTGTCAGATTTGCATGAAAAAAGAGGCAAAGAAGCTGCAGTTGTGCTGCAGAGTACATAACACGTAAATGGAGATGCTAGCTGCTAAAATATTAATCATGCGCTTGGGAGCTCCGCTCAGCTCGTCACTCCTTAGGACATACGTGTTTTAGGACAGATTTAGGCAGGCTGTACTCTGAAAGGCCAGTGTGTTTTGCTGGATTCTGCCTTCCTTGTTCCTGAAGCAGTAAAGCCACACCCACCCACGCCACACAGAAGAGGGAAAAGAGCTTCAGGCTCTTTGCCCTGGGCCCCTTTCTACCTCTGAGACAGCCCAGCAGTGGCTGTGGGCCAGGCGTCAGCTAAGCTTGCCCTCAAGAACTAGTTAGAAACTTGTAAGTGCCCAAAACTCCTGCTTAGGAAGTGTCATGCTTGTCGAATTGAAATCTGAGCATGTCCATCTTATTTCTGAGTGAGGGGGAACATATCTAACAACGACCACCGCGCTCATCTCCAGGCAAGCACTAAATGGTTGAGCTTTCTCTTGAACCTGTGCACATGCTGGCTTGTGAGGCAGACAGCCTCACACTTTAACACAATTGGTCTCTCATCTTTGTGACTGGTGCAGCTGGTAAGCTAGACAAATATAACATCCCAGGGATGGAGAATCCTCCATCGCAGGTCAGATGGAATGCAAAGGTGTACCTCAAAAGGTTCCTTAAATAATAGATTAATGCTTAGCTTCGGTATGCACAGACAGACACAAGGGGGTGGGGTGGGTGGGGGGCTTACGCGTCCACAGTGGCACTGCTCTGCATTTCTGTTTGTGGGAGTAAGCCTTTAGCCCCTTTCTTATCCACAGCGTCTTACTATATAGAGCGTGGCTAGGATGGAGCCAGTGGATGAAGGAATGTGTGTACCGTGACACGATAGGGACTTTGTAACCGGGCAAGGTGGACCTGTGTAATGGGAAATGAGTGCTGTCATCTGCCACCAATTTGTGAAATGACATTATTAAACATTCGCTTAGCTGGATGAAAGGGTCCCCCTAGCTGGCGTGCTTTTGAAATGGAGCACCCCGCAGGGTGCAGCAAGACCAGCCTCTGAAGTCATTACCACCCATTAGCAGCTGGGTGTGAATTGGTTCATCAGCTCTGGGCCCTGCCTGAGAGTGGCCTGCAGGCCTGCGTCTGGTTAGTGATGGGAAGCAGGCACACCTAGGTGCAGCAAACACCTTTCAGGGAAGAGAGCCAGAGAATTTGGAGAGGCAGGCTCTAACAACCCTCCCCCCCAAGCTCCCTACCCCTCCCCCCTTCCTCCCTCCTTCTCAAGGCTTCTCTAATCATGAGCCTGTTCCTGAGGCCCCACCCCCAAGGCCAGAGCTATTCATTTATCTGTGAGCATCTGCTTTTCCATCTACCCTGTTAAAAAGAATTGCTTAGAAACTGTCCAACAGGGGCTGGTCTGCAGAACACTCGATCAATGCATGATGGGATGGCTTGGCTTTGCAAATCCACCCAGCTCCCTGCACGGTGTGACGTCAGCAGCTGCCTCTCCCTGGAGCCCCAGTCCCTAGTCAGACTATACCTCCAATATGGGTTCATGTGTACATACTTGCCTGTGTGTGTGAGTACACATGTGAGTTTCCATCTCTGCATGTGTGGGGTCTTTATAGTGAGTGGGTTTGTATTGGTGAGTCTATAGGCTGAGGAACCATTTGGTATCCAGCTCTTTAAATGTCTGGGGAAATGATGGTCTCTGGACAATGTTTTTGCATAGTTTAATGTGATTCAAGGACAACTATCTCAAGAAATAAAGTGTTACGACAATCCCTGATTTATTTAAAGAAACCATGTCTGAGGAGAAGGGGCAATGTGTGCACACCTTTCTCCAAAAGAAACTAGAAAAATCTCAGGCTGGAGGGAGTCAGCCTGAGTCCCTTGCAGATCCTCCACACACCTCCACGTACCCAGGTTCAGTTTGTACTCCTGCAGCTGTGTGTCCAGTGACTCTTGGAATCTGTCTGCCAGCTCCCTGGGCCATGGCTGCAGTGTGGGAGGAGGGTTCTTCTGTCCGTATGCGCCCTGTTCTGCGTCTCTGCAGCCTCTCCTCCGTGGGTCTTCCTAACTTGGTTATATGGAGCACAAATCACATCTTCCTCAGCACAAGATGGAGCCAATGAGGTTAGGCGAACCTGCGTGGGCACTTCTCAGGCACAGCGAGAAACACCCTTTGTAGTGTGGGCCCACCTCGCAGGAGAGTCCCTTCTGTGAGATCCCCATAGAGCACAGGGCTTGGCACGTAGCCCAGGACTGCGTCAATCCTGTTACTTGCCGGAGGCTCAGGTCACACACACCATCCTAGAGCAAAGCTTTCCTTTAGTCCCGATCTGATCTGGAACACAGAAGGAGGGAAGGGCTAGGTTAGCACTGTCACCAGTGCTGAGGGGTAGAAGGGCGCTCACCAGCCATCAAGGATGCTTTGCCTCCGATCCTCAGACGTTAGACAGATTTCTTTTGTCTTGAAGAATGTCAGGAACGGGGATGTGGGGTCTGCCTCAAAGTCTTGCACGTGGAAACAAAACACCCATATCCCTTGCCTCATTCCTTCACGTCTGCTTTCCTGAATAAACAATGTACAGAGTAAAAACAGAATAAATGCACCTTTAAGTGGGTTAGCCTAACTGCTGTGATTCGCTTTCTGATTTGCGGTGAGAGGACGACGGGAGTGGAGGGACAGTCACCCTGTGTGGAGTGGATGACTGGATCCCTGTGTTTATGATTTCTAAGTCTTTGATTGTGAAACAGATTTTTTTTTCCTTTTTGGGGGAGCCCTGTTTTATGGGTTTTTCTGCTCTGCCATTCATTATTCATTAACAAACACCCATTAACAATAGGCCAGTGGGGCAGGCAGGGAGGAAGCAAGAACATGTTTCCCTGGAAATAGAGTGGCCCCACAATCAGGAGGTTGGGAGCACAGGCTTGTATTTTCTCCTGACTCTCTCCTCTTGAGTCTCAAATATGCTACAGATAACTGGGCAATTAATCTTGACATATAAAAGGCTGGCCAGGATTCTAAACCCTAGGCAAACACACCTCAGCCAAATCTTACGTGACGGTAACATTCCAAGCAGGGAACTGGAGAAGGAATTGAAATTGTTAAACACAATTCTAGCGTGCGTGCACACACACACGCACACACACACACACACACACACACACACGCACACACACCCATTTTCTCACATCTTTATGCGTGTTCTCAGGCTCCCTTGTTTTATGTATGCTGCTGGTGGGGTGGAGGGAGAAAGACTCCAGGAAACAAGGTCTACATGGGAGTGGTTTGATTTTATTTTCTCCTCTGTTTTAAGGCTCTTCCAAGAATGCACTGCCCTGTCTCCTTGGGTAATTCACTCAAAGACATGACACCCACCCTCGTGCTGGGAGACACATTCTTGCATCTATCTGAAAAATCTCTTTTCTTTGGGACAACATTTCTCAAAAAAAAAAAAAAAAAAAAAAGAAAGAGAGAGAGAGAGAGAGAGAGAGAGAGAGAGAGAGAGAGAGAGAGAAAGAAAAATAAAGAAGAAAAAAAGAAGTCCCAGCGTTTGCCTGAAATCCAGTAACTTCTGTCCTGTGTCGTCTAAACCTTTCAACCCCATTAATTACACACTCGAGGTTTCAAAAGCTCGTGGGTGAAAATCCCACCCATAGGCTTCTCTCAGGCAGAGCTCGCCATCAATTGTAAACGGATGTAAAGCCGGATGGTTAGGAGACTCAGAGTAGAGTGGTAACTGGTGCCAGGGGAGAGCCCTGGGCTCTGCCACCAGATCTCCTGGGTAAGCAGCTTAGTAAGAGAGAAACAGGTCCTAGGGGCGGCGCAGGCGGCGGCTGGGGCTCCTAAACAGTGAAGTGAGTACCTTTCCTCAAATTTCCACTTTCATGGGCAATTGAGCCTCACACGTGAGGAAAATACATGTAGGGGAAACTGAAGCATGCTTGCATTGTAAAAGCAGGTTTAAAAGATGGTCTGGACTCCAAACACACCCAAAAGCCCTGCGGTGAGGACCCAGACCCCATGAACTTCCCTTCCCTACTGCCGGAGCTAATTACACTTTGCTCTTCGGTTAGAGCCTGCATCTTCCTCCTGCTCTGGCCTCTTCCTGGTGCAATTAACTGATTAATGAGCATGCGTCCCTCTCCTTTCTCCTCAGCATTCCCAGCCCCGCCCACCACCAGCAGGCAGCCACCGTGCTGTGTTTAATGTGTGCCTTGTTTCATCTGTTTACTCGACAAATGTATTATTTTGCGCCGCACGGTTTTACATGCACGTGGATGCCGTATATGGCATTTTGATTTGCCTCTTCTTCTTTTTATTTTCCACTCCAGATTACGCTTTTGGGGTCCACGGCTGTGATTAAGAATCACAGGTGGCTGCCCCCACGTAGCTTCTAGCTCTCATAAAAAAATAAAAAATAAAAATAAAAATAAAAAACCCACCCAGACACCCGCTACACAGTGAGCATCGCCCTTTTTGCTCCCTGGTGGAAAAGAACAGGTATCTTTCTAAAATAAATCCGAGCACTGGGTATGCAGATGCCTCTGTGCTTCCGCCAGGACACGAGCACACTTGTGCAGCCCCAGTGTACACAGATCACTCGGTGCTCTGTGTTCCTCATTCTTTGTTCTGATACAGAGAGCAACAAGACCAGTACAAGAGGAACTTGGGATTTTTGTCTTCATATCGGACAGAGAAAATCTCCACATAATTATTTCAGGCTGATCTACATATATTCTCCTGGTACTGTATTCTTTTGTAAATTTCTTTAAAGAAACCAACTTGGGAAGGTGGGCACCAAACCCCACCCGTAGTTGTGGTGCTGTTGTCTTTTGCTAGCTGCTGGGAGTGTCCGTTTCTCTTAATGTTGCGACGTTGGTGGATTTCCCACATACCAAGACAGGCCCCACTTCCCCAAATAGCTAGGCAACACAAACTAGACTCAGTGGGGGAGAGAAGAAAAGAAAACAGAAATAATCTCAACGTGGAATGGGAAACGTTTCGAGGGAGGTAAGGGGAGGTGGGGGGTGGTGAGAAGTTAAGGAGTCCGAAAGTATGAGAAAGAAGCAAAAATGTTTGAAACAATAAAATCTTTGTTTTGTTTTTGTTTTCGTTTTTGTTTTTTGTTTTGTTTTGTTTTGTTTTTTCGAGACAGGGTTTCTCTGTATAGCCCTGGCTGTACTGGAACTCACTCTGTAGACCAGGCTGGCCTCGAACTCAGAACTCAGAAATCCGCCTGCCTCTGCCTCCCAAGTGCTGGGATTAAAGGCGTGCTGCGCCACCACTGCCCCGGGAAACAATAAAATCTTAAAAATAAAAATAGACACACGAAAAAACTCTAAAAAGAATGCAACTTGAACTCTGAATGGTATGGAATCAGTTTTGTGGATCAGTTTGAAGGTAATGGAAAGCATTTAAAATATTAAGCAATTCCACACAAGACAAGATGTGTTCTGGTGTTTTGTCTCTAGATTCCTTGTTTTATTTTTTAAAGCTCTTCATATTGCAATCATTTCCAGCCTTGTGAAAAGGTTTCACCAACAGAACACAAGTGTTCACATTTCCCTTGCCCAGGTTCCCCACGTGCAGCACACAGATCCAAAAGGGTGTTTAAGGAAGGTGCACTGTGGCCTGCTAACCTGCAGACCAAGCTCACAAGAGTCCCACCTCCACAGCTAACATGGATGATCTGGAGAAGTGATGTCATTTCCTCCCTCCCTCCCTTCCTTCCTTTCTTTTCTCTCTTTTCTCTCTCTCTCTCTCTCTCTCTCTCTTTCTTTCTTCCTTCCTTTCTTTCTTTTTCTGTGTAGCCCTGACTGTCCTGAGACCCTCTCTGTAGACCAGGCTGGCCTTGAACTCATAGAGATCTGCCTGCCTCTGCCTCCCAAGTGCTGGAAGTAAATGTGTGGGCCTCCAGCACACAGCAAGAAGTGCAATCCTTTTCATAGATTGTCTTATATTTAACATCAAATTTAAAGCCTCTAATGTGTTCTAATACATAATTTGTTTTAAATTATGTGATCAGATCAATTGCCAGGAATGAGTTTGCTTGGCTTCACTTCTGTCTTCACTCATTTTCTCCCCTCCACTCCCTTCTTCTCCCCTCCCTCCCTCCCCTCCCCTCCCTTCTTCTTTCTCCCCTCCCCTCCCCTGCCCTTCCCTTCTTCTTCCTCCCCTCCTCTCCCTTCTTCTTCCTCCCCTCCCCTCCCCCCTCCTCTCCCTTCTTCTTCCTCCCCTGCCCTTCTCTCCCCTCCCCTCCTCTTCCCTCTCCTTTCCTTTTCTTATCAGATTGGTCAGAGTTAATGTTAAAGTAAAAACATATAGATGTGAAAGTAGACATGATTTCTTCCAAATCCAAAGAAAGTGCATCAAAAGTGTCAACAGGTATTTGCTTTAGACTTTTGGCTTGAGATCCTTGCTAAATTAAAGTTATTTCCTTCATTGATCTAGGATGCTGGGAGACTTAATTTAATCATAAATGTTTGTGTTTGTCTTCTACTGTTGACTTTGGACACAATCATATAAATCATCTATGTTACATTATTATTTACTACTATTTATTTATTTATTTATTTATTTATTTATCTATTATTGCAGTGATGAAGATCAAATCTAGGCCTTGCACATACTAGGGAAACTACCTCCGAACTCTACCCTCAGCTTAACCTTTTTATTTCATCAGTGAATGGGAGAAAGGCATGGCTTCTTTTCTCATGTTTGTTCACCTTTGCAGTCCCAGTCAGACATAACTATTGTAAACCATAGCCTTGTCTGTGTGTGTGTGTGTATTGTTTTTTTAAAGAAAGGGTTTCTTTGTGAAGCTCTCACTGTCCCGGAACTCACTGCCTGGCTACAATATTGTATTTTAAATTTTTTAAAACTAATTTAGTTATGCATGTGTGTGAGTCTAAGGGTGTATACTTCCATTTGTCTGCAGGAAGTCAAGAAAGGGAGTTAGTTGAATTTCCTGGAAGTGGAGTGATAAGCGGTTATGAGCTGTCTGACATGGGTGTTGGGAAGATGTAAGAAGTGTTCCTAGCCCCTGAGTCATCTTTCCAGCCTTCATTGTATTGTTCTTTCAAGACTCACTTATTTTGAAATATAGTGTTACTATTTACAGTGCTGATGACTGAAGCCAGTGTGTGTGTGTGTGTGTGTGTGTGTGTGTGCGTTCACACCCTCTTGCTAAGCTGCACCCAGCTCTTTCATTGTCTTGACTGATACTATATATAGGTTACTGGAAACTCCACTCTTTTTTAATACTGCCTTTGTCTGATTTTGAAATCATTAACAATTTCTTTCCAAAATGAAAATTAAGTATTTTTATGTGTGTATGGGTATAGTGTGTGCGTATGTGTTGGGGTGGGGGTGGGTATGTGCATGGCTGTGCTTAAACATGCAGTAGGATTGAACTCAGGGCTTTCTGTGTGTTAGGTTAACATTCTAAGTAAGCTACATTCCCGGCCATGTGGTCAAGGAAGGTTTCAAGAAAGAATGAATGTAATTGGGGAGGGGGGGAAGTAATCTTTTTCAAGAAATAGTGCTGAGACAAATGAATATCCACATGGAAAAGAATGGAATTTGACCCTGTGCCACATCATACAAAAAATTAACTCAGAGCAGGAAATGGTCCTAAAAGTGAGCACTAAAACCATCTGACTCTTCAAAGAAAAAAGGAGAAATGCATCTTTGTGGCTCTGGGTTGAGCAAGAGCTTCTTGGCTAGGGCCCCACAGTCATAAGTGATCACAGACTGATAAACAGACTGTGGTCAAGACCAATTTAAAAGTTCTGAGGGGTATGGCGGCACTCACTATGATCCCAGCGCTTGGCAGGGGGAAGTGGAAGGGCTAGACAGTCTTAGCTACACACTGGGGGAGACATCAGCAGGGGCCCCATGAGACCTGTCTCTAAATAAATAAATAGGGGGCTGGAGAGATGGAACAAGGGTTAAAGCATTCTGTGCTCTTCCACGGGACCTGGATTTGATTCCCAGCACCTACATCATGGTTTACAACCATCTGTAACTCTAGTTCTAGGGGGATTTGGTCCCCTTATTTGTCTCTCATGGGCACCAGGTATACAAGTAGTATAGACATGCATGCAGGCAGATCACCATATAATAAAATAGATTAATAAATAAATAGATGATGCATATATAAATAGGGGCTGAAGAGCTTGCTAAGTGCAAGAATGTGATGCTCTTCCAGAGGACTTGAGTAAGGTTCTCAGCACCCACGTAAGGTAGCTCACAACAGTAACTGCAGCTCTACGGGATCCAATGCCCTCTTCTTGCTTCTAAGATAACTGGAATATGTACACATACATACATTAATACATACATGCATACATGCACACATAGGCACATAAATAAAAATAAAGTAAATCCTTAAAATTAACTAATCAATTACACGAAAACGTTTGCACTTCCAATGATACTATGTTGTAAATAAAGAAGCGCAGAGATTGGGTAAATACATTATTAAGTCGTGTATTTCATAAAAGGATTGTATTTAGGGAACTTTACAACTCAGTAGTCAAATGACAACCCAATTAGAAATGTACAAGGGATTGGGTAGGCATTTTCCCAATGGCCGCCAAACAGACACAGAAGTTAACGATTACATTATAAGTAATGCAAGTACAACCAAGATGACGTGCCGCCACACACCTCCCAGGATGGCTGGGAGGGAAAGAGGAGGAGAAGATGGGAGGAGGGTGCTGAGACAGTCAAGATGCCGTGTTCATACGTGCTGGGAGCAGAGACGATGAAGTCACTAATCAGTGTCTGAAAAGGTGGATTTTTAGGGTTACCTCATGACTCAGCAAGGCAGGATCTCAGAGCCTGGACACACCTGGAACACACTGTGGGGTCCAGGCTGACCTGGATGTCAAAATCCTCCTGCCTCTGCCTCTGCAGTGCTCGGATTACAGATGTACCTTACCCTATCCTGCTCATGACCAAGCAGCTGTATTCAAGAGTATAATCAAGGAAATTTAGACCCAAATTCACACGCGCATGTGTACACTACCTTTCACACAGCCATTGTATATAATTGCCCCAGAGTGGAAGTAGCTCAGATTATCAGCCAGCTGATAAGAAAGCAAAACATGGCATGCCTACCTACTGAAACATTATAACAAGGAATGAATTATTCCCAAGAGCTACAACACCGAGGTGATTTGAAGACGTTATACCACATGGAAGAAACTAGTTACAAAAGATAGCATTATGTATCATTTTAGGCAGGCATCTGCTGTAGGCATGTCTCTAGGGATAAATGGTGAAGTCTGGGCTGCTGGAACTAGAAGTGTCAGAGTAAGGTTGGGAAGGGAACTGAAAAGTGGCTGCTTCAGGTTTTCAGGATAGTGAAAATGTTCTAAATGAAGACCACAGCAATTATTGCACCACTCTGAAAATATTGAGGCCGTTGAAATGGAGATACACTCTAACTCTAACGGGTGAACTTTATAATATGCAAATTTATGTTCCATAAAACCTGTAGAAAATGGAGCTTGGATCAGCAGCAGCAGGTAGGTTCCAGAGCTGGACCAGAGCCGGGGGGGGGGGGGGCGGGGGGCAGGCAGGGGGGGGGAGGCTCTTGGGCAGCGCTTTTACCAGATGATCTTTCTCTTTTTTGCTGTAGTGGGGTGAGAGGGCCTCGTCTGAGCCAGGCTCAAAGTGTATAGCCTAATCCTTGACCTATGTGTGCAACAGCTTTGCATGCACATTCAAGGCAATATGTGCTCTCTCCAGGCCAGAGTCCTGTTTGCCGTGAATCCACATTGCTCCTGTCCTTTGGATCTTTGGTATCTGTCCTTGTATTCTCACTTGACCCACCTTGGAATGGATGGGCCAATGTCCCCAACTCCCACAGATGGCCCTGCATCACCCATCAGTGGGTTTGTACTTCTTAGAGAGTGGCGTCATCTTTTGCCTCTTAAAATATCCTCAGTGTTCAGGACTTTTATCTCAGATTTTTAAGAGCACCTCGCCAGGCCTCCTTCTTTTGTATTTGAGTGTTAATTTATAATCCTTGTGTTTTCAACACTCCATTGTCTTTGGCTCCCAGTGTGTTTGCTCTGTGTTTGACTGTTGGTAGAGAGTTTCCTATGTTCAGCATGTAGGTGGATCTTATTTGGGCTTATAGTTAGCTCTACCGAAACCTTCTGATATTCTTAGTATATATTAATGTTTGCTGTGCTGGCCTTCCTTTCTGTTGTTTGCTCCTGCCTTCTGCTGCAGAGGTCACTCTTTCGTTGCCAGGATTGGAAGTAATGAGGTTGGTTTTCTAGTTGCTTCTTTTGTCTTAGGACATAGTCTCCTGGGTATGTCCTGATTGTCCCTAAGCTTATGATGGCAGTGTTCCATCCTGAGAGCAGAGATCCTCATGGCTATCAGCTCCTTCCCCTTCCTCCATCCTCTCTGATATTCGTGCTCATTAGAATTGAAATTCTAGATTTTCCAAAATAATAAATGTCAGCAAAATGCTCAGCACCTTTACTTTGCTGTCTTGTATAGGAAGTTTCTGGGGGACATTCCTCTTACTTTTAGTACATTTCCCCCAAACTGTTCTCTTATGAAAAGTGGATTTTGGGTTAGTCGGCAGCCTGAGGTAGCCGTGAGAGTGCTTGCACTATGCCTTTGATTTTGCTCACTTGAGCATTCTCCCCCTCCCTGCCCCACCCCCTATCTCTCAATTTATTTTTTCAAAAGTTAAGGGCATTTGTCTGGAAATAGCACCCTAGGCATAGTACATTTCCTCTCCTTGTTTAAGAGTCTTGCGCCGTTGCCATGTGTCCAGAGGTCATGTTTCCACATGAAAGGGCAGCCTGACCCTTTCTCTCCTGTGGAGAGAGTCGCTCTTCACTCCTAAAGTCCCTAAAGCATTTCCTATGTATGGGTCAGGCTGGATTTCACTGCCATCCATGTGATTTCCTACCCTTCTTGCCTTCCTAGTTTTATTTTGTTTTGCAAGTCTAGGAACCTTTTCTTTTTTGAAGAGAGGGCAACACTCTCTACTTTCTCCCCTTGCCAATCCCTCTGACCCTCTCCTTCTATGACCTTTGTGACCTCTTTCCTCTCTCTCTTTTCTCCTTTCCCATTGTCTTCTGGGAAAATCCCTCAATCTAATCTCGCAGCTCAATCACCTTTGGCTGTTTCTTCTATGTCTCCTGTTTATATTGGATGCTTACTCTTTCGCTTTGGGGGAATACTATAGTTACAATTTGAATTGCAACAATATTACAAACTGTATCAAAAGAATAAATGCCTAAAAGTAGATTTCTTAATGTTAAATTAATTTGACATTTTAAAATTGAAGGGGGGTCAGAAATTAAGAAAAATAAGATGTCATGAAATACAGGTGTGTGTGTGTGTGTGTGTGTGTGTGTGTGTGCAATACACAAACACTGTGTATTTTAGACACATCTCCAGTCCTTTCCAAAGCCATCTTCTCAATGACAAGGATTTTTCTGGAAGCCCTGGGAGTATTGATGGTGGAATGTCACTGTGATACAGGCACCTTCTGGAAGCTCCACGGTGGGCGACTTCCCAGCGATGGAACCTCCCTCGGGGATGGGGAAATGAGAATGACAAAGGTGTCACCGAGCTTGAGCACAAAAATTAGTGAATAAGTGGATGGGCCAGAGCGTGAGGCTCCAGACAAGGGCTTGCAGCTCGAATGTCTGTCAGACAGCAGAGGGGTGAGGGAAAATGAGTCCACATCAGAGAAAGACTCTGGGTAAACAGAGTAACTTTTCCTTGTTACATAATCATTGCAGAATTAAATGATGAGAAACCAGACTCTGGGCGATGATCAGCAAGAGTAACAACACTCAGCAGACACTGGCTGTGCTCAGGGCATGGCTCTCACTCTTTATGGTCATTCCTTTGCTTCCTCTTCCCCGGTACAATCACTGCCTCGTCGACCTGCTGATCTGTTAGAGAACGGCACGTAACCTGCGCATGAGCATGTGCATGTGTGGAAATGTCTACAAGCGTCGACAGCAGTGCACACCTCTTATAACTTTTCCAGGATCAGAGGCTTAGAGTGCTTATCTTAAAAGAAATGCAAAAAGAATTCTAGTTGGAAATAAACCTGAGGGCCAAAAAGACAATTTCTAAAAACTCTTCATGTCTCACAAGGCTTTCATTTAAGCTAGCTGGACTATTAGAGACATTGATATATTTTTTTACAAATGAAAGCAAAACCCGCAGTCAGCTCCTGTGTGCATTCATGTGTGTTCACAGAGTGTGCACATGGACATGTGTGTGTATGTGTGTATGGGCAAGGTAACTGTGAATATGTGAGCACACCGGTATGTTCATATACACTTGTGTAACCTGACTGTACACGTGTGTGCGAGTGACATGTGTGTTGTGTGCACACATGTATGTGTGTCTGTGTGGTGTCTGCACTGCTGTTACCCACCAGCATCAACGGTGCCACCGCGACTATGAGGATTCCCATCCCAGCAAGATGGCTTCTGCCCTGGAAAGCAGAGCCACTGCCGTCTCGTCACAATTAACATTTTAGCAGAATTGGAAAGTAACCTGGCTGCCACTAGAAGGCACCTTCCATTTCAATAATGGTGTTGCACCATGATGTGTATCATGGTGTGGTGGCTGCCAGACTGTGGCATGGGTACAGGACTGGCATTGAACATTGTGAGTCCTTGTGCCTCCCAGCGTCACTGCCTGAACACATATTTTGTTGGCACAGTTAGGTCCTAAAGCTTGTTATTGTTTTTATTATTTTGCAAGATTGGGATGTAGAACTCAAAACACCAGTAATTCTGATGCTGGGCCCATGTGCTCACAATCCAGTTGAGGATTATTTTAGCGGATGAGACTGAATCTCAAAACAAAACTAAAAGAGCACCATCTATTTTCCTCTAAAAATAAGAGAAGTGATAAAGAAATGAGACAGTTTTGCAACGGAGGGAAGAGGACTGCCACGGTTCAAATATCAATTCTAAAAACCAGGCATGGCATGTGTGGCTATCGACATTAGGGAATTAGGAGGCTAAGACAGAAAGGACACAAGTTCTAGGCCAGCCCAGCCTATATCACAAGACTTTATCTCAAATAGCAAAAACAGAGGCTGGAGAGATGGCTTAGTGGTTAAAAGCAATGGCTGCTCTTCCAGAGGTTCGATTGCCAGCATCTACATGGCAGCTCACAGCTGTATATAACACCGTTCTGGGAGATCTGGCATCTTTTTTGGTCTCTGCCTGTACCAGAAAAGTACATGGTGCACTGACATTCATGTAGGTAAACATACACATAAAGCAGTTAAATAACTTTAAGAAAACACATCTAAACAAAAAGAAGCACCCCAAATATAAATTTCTTAACATTTTCCCTAGTACCTTAACTTGTAGAGAGTACTATGTGTGTAAAAGTTCTGAGACTTTCTTTCCCAGGGTTTCCTGGGTAACTCTGAAGACTGAGAAGATGGATCAAGTTAATTGCCTCCATCTTGTAGGAGTGATAAGCCTGCCAGGCGTGTTACCCAGTTCCACCCACACAGAAGAGCAAGTGTCCTCCCCTTGGGTCTTGAGGTTTATAGCCTGGCCCTGTTTCCTTTGTCTCTGCTTTCTGTTTATAGCTGTCCATGTGTAAGAAACTCAGGAATACCTAACATGATCAGGCACACTAACTTTTACTCAACCCCTCCACATTGGTGGGAGACCTTCCACATTTTGAAGCAAGGAACTTGCCAAGCCATGATGGGCATGACAGAACTCCGGGGAGCCAGTGCAGACCAGCTGGAAGGACCCTACTTTCTGTTGACTAGGACCTTCAGTCTTTGTACTTTTATACCAAGTCCATCTAATGATACCGCTATTGTTTCTCTCTATAATTGATGACCACATAGAAGTCATCCTTTTAGGAGCTGAACTATTTTAGGGAGGATCCCTCACAAAAAGTTTTCCAACAAGTCTTAGACCAGTGAGTTTATAGGTAGACAGATGCCATGGAGAAAGAGTTTGGGTATAGCCTCCTCCAGAAAAATCTGACATTTTCTTCAAAATCATGAGATTTCTAAGTCTGGATATAGACCGCATCTGAGTGATTCGAGGTGAATCATTTGACCCCTTCAGACTCAAGTTCCCCCGTTTACAACATGACAGTGACTTCTATGGCTGGGTGTGACCTGGAAAGACCCACACAGCCTTCAGTTGTGCCTGGAGGCAGACACTGTCACGAAACAGTACAGCTTTTGTCCCTACGAGGTCCTCTCTCCAGGTTGACGGAGGTTTTAGTCTGTGTGTGCCTTGCGTTTATCATTTTCTATTCAGCAAGACTCTAAGAGAAGCAACTTGGAGAAGGGAGGATTCAGTCAGACTCATGCTTTCTGAATACGATCCAACATGACCGGAGTAGTTCCTGGCTCTAGCTTGAGGACGGCAGCTCACATCCTTGCCTTGAACAGAAAAGAGGGACACGGAAGGAAACAAGGCCAAGCTGTGAACCTCAAGGCCCGCCTCTCTGTAATCCACTTCCTCCAGCATGGCTCAATCACCTCCTTGGTGTCACAACCAATACAGCGCCACCACCTGGGGACCAAAAGTTCAAAAACATGAGCAGGGTGGGGGAGCGGGAGCATTTCACATCCAAACAATAATGAGACTGTTGTCCTCAATTCTTTGTAAATGTACAAACTGTGCTGTCAGATTATTTCACAAATACTACAACAACTTGACGTTTGAAAGAAGGTTGCAGGATGGAACCACGGGCGTTCAGCTGACTGGCTAGGCTTCTGTTATCTGGGCTTTTGTAAGCCTGCACTTCCACAACTGTGAAGTGGACATTTTTTTTTTCACCTTCACACCCAAATTCCTGTGGAGGAGAGACTGAGATAATTTATGGACAGGTTTCTCGCCTGCTTTTCAAAGTTTTTGGGCCTCGGGCCCCCACTGGCCTTGGAGAACTAGCATAGTGCTTTCCCAATTTTCGATAGGTTTTAAAAGTAACAAGTCAAAGAAATGTTAGCTGGGACGATAGGTCAATTCAACTAACCTCAGATGGTTGCAGAAACAATTCGCTGATTCATTGAATCTGCCAAGCACAGGACTTTTAGTATTTTTCTGTTACAGGAGATCCATTCACTATCTTATCTTTTAATTGGAGAGTATCTGTTTCTAGAGAGCTTGTTTGTTCCGATTTGTCCCTTTGTCTCCTCCTTGCTCTGCAGACTGCTTCTTTTAGAGGGAAGTGCCTGTGTGCAGGCACCATTTCTTACATGTTTTTAGACTTCGAGTTTTTTGACTTGAGGATATTTATGAACAGAGACTTAGGTTTCAGGGGAGGGGGGAGGGGAGGAGTGAAAGGAGAAGAGCTTCGGCCAATCAGAAGGCGCTCTGGCTCAGCTCATTTGCATCTCACAGCCCACTTTTCAGCGGTACAGCGACTCCCGGAGAATTATCGTTGGGGCGACGTCGCAGCTTAGCTACGGTTTCCCCGCCGCCAGGGTCCTGCCAGGGTCTTTCGATGATCGATGTTTCTGGAGTGGATGAGGCGCTAAGGCCGGCAGAGCTGTCTGGCGATGGTAGAGTCGCGCCCATCATGTGATTGCACCTGAAAAGGCACGAATGGCAATGAGCCTTTTGCTCCCTGGTATCATTGCGCTCAAACACACTGATTGATAGCTTGCTATTTCTCTGTGGCGCAGTATGACATCAGGACTTGCAACAAGGCAAGTATATATGAAAAGGCTTTTAATACAAAAGCTCATCCCCCTTTTTTGCAATTTTTTTTTTTGTTGTTGTTGTTATCCTAAAATTGGGAAGTGTGTAACTAGGGCCAAAATCCAAACCAAAACAAAAAGGCATTAAATAAACCTTGAATTGACTGTATTCATTCTTTCTACATTTTCTGTTAAGAGTTTCTTGACATGCTGTTACTTGGGTTCCTTAATCATATTGTTAGTACAGAAGTTCTAATATTTCATGTTTCCAGCTTTGCAATGCTCTCTGGTCACCTCCAGATGCTGGCTTGCCAATAGGCCCACAGTTGAAAACAGATCTCATGTGAGGATCTGCAGCAAAGCCCATAATGAATGCCAGAAAAGAGACAGGAACCTCCCTAAATGCCTCTGGTTGGGACACTGTGGAGTTCCGGGAGTAATTCTAGAGGGGGGGGGGGATTAAATTTTCAAAACGCTGTGTTAATATTTGTTTACATGAAGCCATTTAAGGAGAAAATAAAAATGGAAAGGAAAGCTCAGACACAAATGTGATTTGTGCCAGACACACCCAGGCCAGAGGTGGGAGGAATGCACATTTAGGAAACGAGTAAGGAGGGGGAGGAGAGGAAGAAAGGAGGAGCCAGCTGTCTCCCAGCACACTGAAGGCCTTCAAGCTTTCTCATCTGGAAAGCTGCCTGGCTCTCCCGCCCTCTCTGCTGTACTGTCTTCCCAGGAGATCTAGCACTGTCCCCATTTGCTTCGGACATGAAATGTCTGTGCTATAATGTGTGTGGCAAAGAAGTGAGCAGGGAAGTCAAAGGAGCGTTAAGGTCTACATAAGCCTTAGAGATCCCCCTCCCCTTAAAATCTCTTGGAATAAACTATTAAAATTTGATATTGAATTTTGGCTCCTAGAGATAATGACAAAAACCACACGGAGACTGAGGAGCTGGGTTACCACAGGCTTCCCCAAATTTACCGCCTAGAGTCAGGCACAAAGCTGAGCGTGACTAAGTGCCTGCCAGACATTTGGGGGTTTCCAAAGCCCTGGCATGACGGGGTAGCCAGCCAGGTTGGCGGATGGTAGGGCCATGGTACAGAGGAAACTACTAGTAAAAATTAGGGTGGGACACATATCCGGAAGACTTTTAATTTTATCTGTTACTAAAACTGAGAGCCATCCTGGTTCATGATAAGTTGGTCTGTAAAGAACGTCAAGTCCCTTTGCAATGTCTGAACATGGAAAACCCCACGTCTACATGGTTGATGTGGTCTGTAGTCATCTACATCACCAAGGTGGTGTGTTCCCGTCTTGGTCTCTGGGTGGTGTGTTGGAAGGAGCTGTGAGGAGTATCGCTGATGTGGGACACACACTGGTAATCTGGCTTTAGAGTTCTTTCTCCCAGGCTCTTCAGCACCCTCAGTGTCATTACACAGATGGCTGTGCAGTTGGAGCTCCCCACCCCAGAAACGGAAGCGGTTACCCTCTGCAGCCCCTAGAAACTGAGTCTTCCTTGTGCTCAAACTCAAGGCAGAGTGTCAGAGAAGATTCCAGAATCTTCCCTTCTTTTTCCATGTTGTTCTAAGATGTTGCAGCTATTCTGTTGAGTGTGTGTGTATATATCCTTCAATATGTATATTTATATTTATATATATTTATATATGTATGTTGCAGCTATTCTGTTTTGTGTGTGTGTATGCGTGTATTCCAAAATATAGTATACTATATATGTATGTATACTCCAATATATATATTATATCTATCTATCTAATATATGTATTGGAGTATGTTTACTGTACATAGTAATATGTGAGCTGGAGTTAAGCAGAAACCCAGAGGCTGAGACTGAAGCAAAGACAACAGAGGAGGAGCACTTTTGACTGGCTCTTTTCTGGGTTCCTGATCAGCAGCCCTTCTTAAACAGATCAGAGCCCCATGTCTAGAAATGGTACCACCCGCAGTTGGCTGGGCCCTCTTATATATCAGTTAGCAATCAAGAAAATGTCTCACAGACATATCAACAGGCCAATCCAATGGATGCAGCCCCCCAGTTGAGAGTCCCTGCCCTGTGTGTCCTGTTTCTAACTGAAGCTAACTATGACATATGATGAAATTTAGTGTTCCCAAATGAGAGAAAACACATGATGACCTGTCTGTCACTTCTGTGCTTGGCTTATTTTGCCAAATATGATGATCTCCAGTTATATCCTGGAAGGACACAATTCATTTTTGTTTGAATAAAGTTCCCCCATGTCTCTATACCATACTTTATTTGCCTTGTGGATGGCCTCCCAGGCTGATTCCATACCCTAACCTTTGTGAACAGTGCTGCAATAAACATGGACATGCAAGTGTCTCTGTAAATGTAGGACTTGGGCCACGTGTCCATTCTCGGTTAGTTATTGGAGGAGATGCCAGACGCCCATGACGAGTGGCTGGAGGAATTGACAGTCTCAGCAGCAGTGCAGAAGGTTCCACACACGTGCTCAAAGGAGTTCTTCTTTTTGTGGTTTTTGTTTGTTTGAGGTTTTTTGTTGTTGTTGTTGTTGTTGTCATTTTATTTTGTTTTTCATTTGATTTCTTTAAGTGCATTGGTATTTCATCTGTATGTATGCCTGTGTGAGACTGTAGGATCCCCTGGAACACAGTTGTGAGCCGTCACGTGGGTGCTGGGACTTGAACCCAGGTTCTTCTGAAGAGCAGCCTGTGCTCTTAACCGCTAGGCCATCTCTCCAGCCCTCTCTATGTTTTCTTAAGGTCAAACATTCTGACTCGGGTGAGGTGGACTCTTGGGGAGGTTTTTTGTTTGTTTGTTTGTTTTTTCTCAAGACAGGGTTTCTCTGTGTAGTCCTGGCTGTCCTGGAACTCACTCTGTAGACCAGGCTGGCCTCGAACTCAGAAATCCTCCTGCCTCTGCTTCCCAAGTGCTGTGATTAAAGGTGTGTGCCACCACTGCCCGGCAATCTTGGGGAGGTTTTTATTTGCATTTCCTTGATAGTTAAAATGTTGAACACATTCATCATTTGTTTTTGGCCATTTTTTACTTTGTCTTTTGAGAACTCTCTGATCATTAGCCTTCTTATTGATTATGTCCTGTTGAGGGTGGGGTTTTGGTTTGTTTGCTTAATGGTTTTGGAGGGTTTTTTTGTATTTTAGGAGTTCTTTACATAGGTATTAAGATATAAAAAGATACTGCTCTTTTGTCTGATGAATGGACAGATTTTTTTCTCCCATTCGATGTTTTCTTGCAACCTATGAATTATTTCTTACACTGCGCATATGCCTTTAACGCTGCAAAACCCTGATTATCAACTGCTGGTGTTGTTTGCTGAGCTAACAGAATCAATCCTTTGCAGAGCGTCCTGGCCTGTGCCTGTATCTTGAAGTGTTTACCTGATTTATTCCTTTAATACTTTGAGTTTCTGGCCTTACATGTTAGTGCATTTGATCATTTTAAATTGATTTTTACAGGGCTAGAGCTGAAGATCTAGTTTCATTCTTCTACCTGTGGATATCTAGCTTTGCAGCAGCATTTATTGAAAAGTTCCCCCCCCCCC